>JBBBDQ010001268.1:1230000-1515000 GCA_037127315.1 Ascarosepion bandense | reverse complement strand
CGTGATTTTGAAAGAAAAGGTTGTAGCAGAATGTAAGAAGAGGTCTCGTGAAAATCACATTTAATGAACAAGAATTCTTTCTATGTAGCACTTATTTCAATCTTTCTTTTGTGTGATAGAGCGCAGTCAGAGGCGGTTTCTTCTACTTCGATTAAAATAATGAATTATTTAAATACAATATGATTTGGCTTAATATGAATGCACTTATTTCTATGAAATAGCAGTTGTACACAAGGAGATCACGTATCACTGCTAGAAAACAACTAAATCTTCCTGTTAAAAGTTCTATAATTGATTTCAAACATATTAGTCAGAACTTTGAACATATTAGTCAGGACTCCATTATCTCTCTGCTTTGCTAGGGTTACTTCTTTTATGAGATGTTTCTTTTCAGGGTGTTATCGATCATGGCTCTCTACAATTTAATTTTTAATGTAGCTATTAACAGTTTTTTCTTTTTTGATCTCTCCAAAGAACTCTTCTGCCATCCATTTACACAAGTTCCTTAAGAACGTTAGGCGCGGTTCTTTTATATAACACTTACCTTTAATATATATTTTGAATGCAAATGTTTCAATTTTTGTTTCATGTTATATAACACAAAATTTCAACTGACTCTTCTGATGTTAAATATGTGTGTTCTTTGTTTTCATTTTCTCTAAAAATTCGTCATTAGCCACTGTTAATTTTATGATAATCCGTATATCCTTCTGTAAAAGCACATATCTGTGGCTTTAAGGTTTTCTTCATTTGATTGTCCAGTATTCGCTGCCTTATAGGACTGATGTTACATATCATTTAAATAATATTTTCTTTTCATTTCTAACGAATTTATTCTGCCTCTTAATACATTGTTCAGGTTTTGGAATGTATCTTTAGCCATTTCAATACGTTTTCGGATTTTAGAAACGAACATTCCATCTTCTGTTAAAATACTTCAGAGATATAAAAATTGTTGATATATTTAATCTGCAATCCGTACAATGGGCTATTCCCTTTGCTAATAACTATGCTTTCAACCTACTTTCAATTGACATTCAATTGTTTCGTCTCACTTTTCTTCACTACCTTCTGTAGGAGAACGTTTAGTTTTATTTCTGTATTAGATATCAACATTATCATCTGCATATCGTATGTTGTTAAGTTCGTAGGAGCTAGTAACGAATCCTTGCAGGGTTCTGAATTTTCTAAAAATCACCTCTCTCAAACAAAAATTTGTGTTTCGTTTAAACTTTGATTAGGTTTTACCAGGTCGCCTCGGGATTTACGTGTCGTCTTTTCCGGCTTCTGTTAAAAGACATACTGGATATTTTATTGTGTGGTTTGCAATTTGAAAGTTCAGCTGTTAATTTTGATGACAATAATATAAATTATTAAAAAAAAACGGCGTGATGTTTAGTTTAATGTTTGAAATCATCATCCAGACATTTCATTCATTTTTTTCTTTCTGTATTTGGTGACATCCATTTTTATTCTTTAATTTTCTAATAATACTTTTGTCGAACTGTTTACTAAAACGACAAATTAATCTTTCTGTCTTTATTTATGTCTTTCTCTTTTCTTCTGTCTTTCCTTCTGTCTTTCTTTCTTTCTTTTTCTTTCTTTCTTTTTTCTTTCTTTTATTATTCTTTCTTTTTTCTTTCTTTCATTCTTCTATCTTTCTTTCATTCATTCTTTTTTATTTGTATATCTTCTAAATTATATCTTTTCAAGCTCGCCAAGTGAACGGATCTTAATTACTATATCATTTAATTTGTAAAATTAATGCTCTTAAAATAACACACAGACACGCGCACATACAGAAAGAAAGATAGAAAGAGAGGTAAACAGAGAAAGTCTGCTAAGATATTGTCATTGTCTCATTAAGATTATTCGCGCCAATCGCTACTTTAAGCGACTAACATCTTCCTGCAGTGTCTAAGAAAAATGTTGAACCAGTCAACCAAGATTCAAAACTTTATTAACAAAAAAATATGATCGACCGCATTGTCTCACGGCATAACATTAATCAGAATGTTTTTCAAGCAGTATTAAAGAAGTGGAACGTGATAAAAATCTAATCGTAATTATCATTCGTTCGTATCATTCAATGAAATTGATATTATCCGCAGGTACATTCTGTCGGATGAACAAGATAATGCGATAATCGCCTCTTTAGTCGTATATTTAAGTCAGAAACGAACCATTATTTCAAAAATCTATAATTTGTTTCAAATTTTAACGCACTTAGAAGAATAACACGGACATTTATCTTCACTTATATATATATTCATAGAAAGACAAAGAAATTGTTATACATTAATGTTCAAGTTTGCATCAAATTATATGTACACGCACAAACAAAAAACATAAACACACACATATATATATTGCTCATTTAATTAGATATAATTATATAGTATAAAAGTTATATAATTTAATGTTTCTTGCATCACTTTCCTCTATAATCTGTATACACACAGATACACGCACACACATATATGTATATATAAGATTTAACGAAAAGAAAATATATCAAACATACATGTCCACAGAATTACACACACACAATATATATATATATATATATATATATATATATATATATATATATATATATATATGGTATAAGATTTTATACAAATTTCATGAACCTTGATTAATAGGAGTTGGTCGTAGTTAAGTGAGATTTTGGTAAACATCCCTAACAACAACACTGATGTTAAGGCAGGATTTATGGCTGCATTCAACAAAGTAAACAAGGATTTCACCTAGGAGAGATGGAAGTGATTTGGAAGTCCGTCTCAGAATTTGCCGAGTTTATTAAATGAATTTATTCTTTAACATTTCAAGATAATTTGTGTAAATTTGGTAAAAGAAGAGATCAATGTTATTTCAAATTAGCTGACAATTCATCATTTGCACTCAGTACATATATACAAAGAGAGAATCCGTGCAAGAGAGAGAGAGAGAGAGAGAGAGAGAGAGAGAGGAGGGAGGGAGAAACATACAAAAACTAACGTGCAGTTAAAATAAAGTCGAAGTTTATTGGGTACAGATGCTGAGTCAGTTATTAATCTACAGTAATATAATGAAGAGTGTCTTTAGTAACCACAATATTTTAAAATGAAACTGATGAATATGTATTATACTTTTATAGCAAATAGTATGAGTGAGCGAATTTAATATTTTGCACTAACATAACTAGAATGTAAATTTATCGGCAGATTATCAAAACTGTAAAGATGACTTCAGAAAATGATCATTACCTATATATATATATATATATATATATATATATATATATATATATGCTTGTATATATATATATTTCTCCTTTCTTTCAGACGAGTGTTATCTTTTCATTCCTTTCTGCCATTTTCTCATATTGCTGCAGGATTTTCGAAAAGATGAATGCTGAGTTTTGAAGGAATGTATGCATGAAGGTATATAAGTGACAAAAATTTGTATAACAGTACATCCACTGTTAACTGTCGGGTTCTAGCAACAAGCAAGGCTAGATAATTGGTAGTTTATCAACTGCAAGTTTTTTAATCAGGGTTTACCTTCTCCAAGTTGAAATACCAACTAAGGTTAAGGAGCCTACTCAGAGCAGACTGGTTTTGAAGCACCAGTAAGTCGCATTTCAACACTTCTACTGTTAGTTTGAAACATTTCTGTCATATATATATATATATATATATATATATATATATATATATATTGTTGTGAGTTCAATATATTGATATACCTATTTAAGTTTCTATCAAACTGTTTGAATCCATAATTGAAACGAAATGTCAATTTATAGCTAACATCTTTTTTATGATTATGGCATTTAATTCCTAAGTCTGACCCCAAATTAAGTTAAGGGCCGAAACATTTGAAACGCAGGTTCTCGTATGAACAACAAAGTTAAGCAACGTCGAAAATTGCCGTTACATTGATGGGTTCCGTTTAGGAATGCAAGGTGTTACAAGCTTGCATGTACAAGTGTTTTAATGTGTACCTGCTGGGAAATGTTAATGGAAGTGTCGAATTCGAATTGTTTTTATTATATTCATTTAAACGAAAAAAATCTTTGGAAAGGTTTTGAATCAGCCTTGATTCTTGCAGTGGATAATATGTAAGATGTATATCACTAAACCTTGATTATCTTAAAAAGTTTCCTAAAATCAGAAAGTATTTTCCGGTATTGAATGACAAACAAAGGCTTGAAAATCTGTAAAAAACGAATCAATTATTAAATCAATTATTTATATTAATTATTAAAACCATGACCTATGACATTAGAAACAAAGAACAAAATTATACTTTTGAAATGATTTATCCACAAATCTAATCCAGACGTAAAATAGCATATTGAAAAATGTGGAAAACAAAATAAAAACATGTTAGATTAAGTTATTAGAAGTTTTTTTTATTTAAATTATGATGTCAGGTATGAACTACCGAAACTCAGAAGTATGGACGTAGTGGGTGACTTAATTTACGATTATTAGTGTTGTGAGATGGCACCTTTTTACATAATAATGGACTCGTCAGAGTGTACATATAATTCTGTCTATAGAGAGAAGTGCAGTGTTGTACGCAGTTTCTTAGTTGAAGTTGGTTGTATCTGGAATCACACTTGTAGTTTCAGTTGCTCTGAGCTCCACTCAGCTAGAATCAGGTACCCGGACATAATATTTCTTTTCATGACTGTATATATTAATTTCAACTAATAGTACTCCTGAATTGACTAACCCATGTTCCAGTTTCCATATTTCGTTCAATATAAATTTCATTTTCTATCTTCATATCTGATTTTTTACTTTATTATTTGTGCAGTCCCTCACCTGAAATCCATAACAATTAAGATAGCTAATGAGTGACGCTACATAAATATTGTAATATCCGAGTAAGTCTATTTTCGGGAGTGTCTTACTAAATAGCAGTTGTTTGAAATAAGTGTCCGAACTGAACTTATCAGTTGCATAAGAAAAGAAGGAAAATGATTTGACCTTATGACTATAGCATGGCGAGTCCTTACTCTGAATATCTGAACTCCGATAACTACAGAAATGTTCCTTACCTGAACATTTGCAATGGAATAAAGCGATATAAGAAAGAGAGACGATTGAGACCTTTCGTAGTGAAAGATGATGAAGGCTAGAAAATAATGCATCCAGCACAATGCCGGGTATACGCTTTTGGATTCGATCAAGGCTAGGGGAACTCCTGTCCACGTATGACAAACTGTGCTATTCATTGGTTTTATTTGAATTTGTAAAGATAGAGCTTGGTAGGATATTATACTACATATTCTATAGCATGCAAATAACTCTCTATTTGAAAATAATATTTAGCAATAGCTCAATATATACCCCAAACTTGCCACAAAGACGTGATATGCACAAGGCCAATTTTTCCGTGAGCATTCTGATCTTGTTTAGCAATTCCTCACATATATATGTAACAACAATTTTAAATACTAAATAGATTTTTACAATTACTCATCATCTTTTAAATCATTTTACCCCAAGCAAGGCCAGACTGCCAATAATGTGCAGGGAGTTAGAGTGAAAATCAAGACTGGATAAAGGAGACATTGAAGAAAGAATAAGAGATGAACAAGATTCAAGAAGATAGAAGGTGGCAATTAATGTAACATTTAAAGTTTTGGAGATTATAACTGTCAGAGAAACAGATAAAAGAAAGAAGGCTTCACAAGAGGGATGTGTTAGATATGAAAAACTGTTGGAGTAGAAATGGCGGTTACATGCAACTATTGCAACGTAAAATTTGGGACCCAGATTCAGATGAAATAGCAAACTTAAATTCATGTAAACGGTGCACCAAGGAAAAAATCTCATCAGAACAGTTGCAAGAAAATATTTGCATAAAAGACAGAGGAAATCCAAATCGGTGTATAATTCATGCTTTATCTAGCGAAATAAATACGTATGTCGACATTAAACCAGGTGACCTTCAAATTTGGGAAATACACACATTCCAGTACGTTATTATTTCGAAATAATCATAATAATTAAAAATAATGCTTTATTATTGCCTATTAGCAAAAGAAAGTTTCTGTCCTCGATTCACGTCCAAAGCCACACTGAGAATCTACTTATGTAAGGACAGAAAATTGGTTTCGCACAAATCAAACAAGCCAGTTTCGATGGCACCTCAGTTTCTCGCTTCATGAACTACAATACATTCAAATCCACATTATTAACTGGCCCCTCGTCATTGCATTCTAATTAATTTGTCTATTTAATAAATTATCTTCATTTAAAGAAAATATAATTGCATCCTCCTTGACTTTTGAACTTTTAACTCGTGATGCTACCAATGAATGTAGTCTAGTCGTGTCTTCGAGCGTTCGCTTTTGGTATCGTTTAAATAATACAACTAATTTACTTACTAGATGTCCTTGCATGTCATATATTTGCTATGTAACTAAGAGATGGCAATCAGTGGAATTGTTCGGTCATGTTTTTCTTTTATTTATTTTCCTTATTCTTGTTATAAGTAGACACGAGGAAAAGCTAACGAATGGATATTGTTCAATTTTCATTGAAGTTAACTTACATGTTATTTCCTTCATACCGGATTCTCTTCTTTGTTGATTTTATCACGATTTGGTTGTTGCAAAAATTGCGGGTACTAAGATAACATTGATGCGTTCTTATTAGTTTCGTCAAATTTATCTTCCATGTTGGAGCTTTTCTTATCTATCACCAATAGTCCGGTGTTTGAAGACCCGAAACCAGAAACTGTGTTAAAATTAGAGTAAAATTCATTCGAATTCCTTGCGTGCAAATACCCTTAAGAAAACATATCTTCTCTCCCAAATATTGGTTAATTAGTAGGGCTTGTATCTAGAAAAATTCAGAGAGCCATTTTAAGTGGCATAGATGATACACGTTTGGGTGATCATGTCTCGAAAGAAAAATGACTTACTGGGCAGAGCATTTTCCTGAAGTAGGCTGTAAACGGATTGCCTACCAAGTTTATTGAACATAATCTGTTCTTCTATTTAATCCATAGTTGGAAAGAGAAGCGACAGATTTTGACCTTTCACAAAGATATTTGAGAGTAAGTGAATGCAACGAAATCAATTAAAATTCGAACTCGGGTCTTCCATTTTTCGTCCCGAAACGATATCCACTGCACCACGATGCACAAAAAGCGCTTCTCGAACAGTGTCACAAATATTAAAAGATAGTGTGTGTTGACCGGTGAGTCCAGGCGTAGACGTGACACATGAGTGCGATTCGACGGCAGACATGAAGAGACACAGACAGGATACCAAACTGGACATACACTGGGGTGACAGACTAGAAAAGAAAGAACGGATACCAGGAAAACTGAAGAAACCGGAGGCTGGTGAGACGGCGACAAAAGAAAGACACAAAGTGCAGAGAGTGTATCGCAGTCAATACAGAGACTCATGCAGAACAGACAACAGATGCAGGCAGAATACAGACGAGATCATCACTTCACTTGATTTGATTATATTTGTTGCCCAGATGAAATCTTAAAGGCATTGTTCCAGACGTCTCGTTATAAACAAGACAGCAATCACTAACGATAATCAAGAATGATCGATAAATATTAAATAGAAAATATAAACATGCTTAAGCTATAAATAACTGTACTAAATATTTTGTAACCAGGAATTGCATATAAATACTTTTCTTTTTTCCAAGTTATTTTTTGTGTGACCATACTCTGAACGAAACTTACCAAGTCATGTCTTTTCAGTCGGCCAGTTGAACCAAGCCTGTCTTAGAATCAATCAACAAAACATGGGGTGAGACAAGGTTTTGCCAGAAGCGATCACCAGGTTTTTTTTTGTTGTAAAGTGCTCGATATCTCATAACACAGGACAAACTGCCTTGATGAATAAGAACATTATAATGATGTCCTCACCGAACTTCGAAGTCGGCATGAAACTGTTCTATTAAAGAGTAAAACCCCTTGTAACTATATATATATATGTATATTTTCATCCGCAGAAAGATCTGTTTCGCAGCTCATCAGTACAGTTAGACTCCGAATGCTACACAACCCAGGCTCGAAACCCTACCGATTTGGCGTTAGTCGGCCACTCTACCCCTGGGCCACGGGCGTTCGGTGGAGGAAGGCAGTCTTTTTAACGCATATCATATTACGCGACCAATAGCTAGGGTGCTCAAATTCATTTTTACTGAATGAGCGATGCGTACACGCTAGAGGGGCTACTGTTTTTCAAAGTCTACCTTTTTTCTAGAGATTTAACAGAGTATTATAATTTAGAAAAAAATTACATAATCTACAAATTCATGGCTAATATGTATTTCGCCGCTGGATGACCTTGCAGATCTTAAGACCCAAATGATACAAAAGTTAATCTTCGAAATATTCCCGAAAACTCTTTAAACACTGACGCTTCCGTATCCGTAATGACGCTGTGTCGATATATGACGTTAGCTTTTATTTCTCTATATACTGTTTGTCCTTATTCTAATTCTTTTCTTTTTCTTTCTATTTTTTCCATTCATGAATTGTTTATATTTTTTCCTTTTTTCTCTCTTTGGGTTTGTTTTTGAATGAGCGAGGAATTTTTTTGTAAATTACCGTTACAAATTTACGGACACGTGAGCGTCTGTGTGTAATGATTTTCGGGAATATTTGGAAATTTAACTGTTGTATCATTTGGGTCTGAAGGACCGAATGGTCATCCAGCGGTGAAATATATATTACCTATGAAATTGTAGAATATCTAAATTTATATATATATATATATATATATATATGTATATATATATATATATATAGAGAGAGAGAGAGAGAAAGAGAGGAGGGATAGAGATAAAGCAATATAACAACAATCCAAGATTGTCTGAAGATATGGCAGATCATAGATTTATGATTGCTTAAGCGATGACAGAACATTATGTCATTAATGATGACTTAATTCTTGACTAGTGATATTCTTTATATATTATTGTTTTATATTCTGAACAGTCTATATTAAAATTAATACGCAGAAAAAATTAGCAAGAGAAATTCGAACATATTTGTTACCATTTGTAAAAAGCTTTATTACATTTGGTTTATAAATTTCTGCAAAATTCCCTTGATATGAGCCTCATTTTCTTGTTTTGTTTCTTTGAAATCATATTTCAGCCACAGTAATTAAACTTGCTAATAAATAAAGAAAAAGTGCATCGCTTGATAATTAAACAAAATTAGCTATATAGCGGAATATATATTGCATGTTTCATATCTATGTTTGACTTTAGAAATTCAAAAAAAGAGAAAATATGCTAAGTAGTAAATTCAATCAGCGGCGAAAATATAAACTGTCATGTTAAAATCCAAGGCTCAAGAGCCATTTATTGTTTTTTGTGCATGATATGAATGAAAGAGGGAATAAAATATAGTGAATATTATAACAATAAGATAGTTAATGACTGAAGGTTTTTTTAAGCAGCTTAAGATTGAACAAACAGTCCATCCTTAGAGGAGTGATTTATAATGTCAGTCAGTTATGCATCGGACGTGATACACTCTTTGGCGATCATGTCTCGAAAGAGCCATGACTGAGCGAAGCATTTTCCCGTAGTAAGTTGTCATTAATCTCTCCGGTCGACTGGTTGTCAACCAAAGCTTGAAAACCAAGTCTGCCTTGTTATTTAACCCAGACCTGGAGGTAGAAACAACGGCTTGATATCTTTCCGATGGGTATTTACGCCGAAATGAATGCAAAAGATTCAACTGGAATTTGAACTCTGCTTTCCAAATCCTCCTTCCGAGCCAATATCCACGTTTGAACTTCCTTCTTACACTTTCTTTTTACATTTGAATGACGGAAAAAATTGTACTTCTAAAAGTTGCGACATTGTACAAGAATTAATGCCAACTCATCTTATTTTATTTTATTGTTTCTTTCAAGGTAAACTGATACCTGAATGTTCAAAGGAGTTTTATAATAATATAAATCGTTACGACTTCTCTTAAAAATGAGCCAACTTTGGCATCCTGGTATTAACAACTACCTGCAGTAAAACTTCTTTAGCCCCCAAATATATTAATTCTGACATGCTGGTTTTCAAAGGATGACGCTTCAGTTTTATCAACAGTGGAAATGTGGGCAGTTGAATTGAGAAAAGGAAAGAAGTGTTTTGAAGATGAGCCATTGACTAAATTAGTGTTAACTGCCTTTGCCATGTTAAACATTGATGGTATGCATCACAAAGTGATGAATGACAGTTGACTGTAAATCTAGCATTGCTATTAAGCAATGCTGTGAGAGAGAAATATTATGCAAATTGAACATGTTATGTGTGCCATGTCTTATGACATTTGAGAAAAATCTCACCAGGCTGATCCCATCACATAATCAACTAGCACTGTTTGATGCTGATCCAACTGTTTTCCTTTAATGTTTCTTATCCCAGGATAAGTGGAGGATTCGTCATTTTAAATCAGATACAAAGAGTCAATCCGACAATTAGAAACTTTTCTCCTTACCTATGCAGTCGTTGTTCGAGCTCGTTGCAGTTTCAGAGAAGTACATGGTCACAGTTTTTAAGGATGGCAAAAGACATTTAGTTCATTTTCTGTTTTCAACTACCATCTTTATGAGGCAATTACGAATGGCTATCAAGACTAAAAGCGAAGGAAAACTAAAAAAAGAAGACATTTTTACATCAGCATACAAAACCTTTGTTTTAATGTCTTCTAGGACTTTAAACCAGTTGATAACTCCCGCTATTTTTCTGCTTTAACGCTATCTGACTATTATTTGAAAAAAAACTATTGGCTTAGAACCAGTGCCGTAGTGTGGATGACTTCATATCTGATGCTGTAGATATTTTACACCAACAGGATGACAAATTCTTCATCAATGAGATACAAACACCGCAAAACTGATGGACGAATATATGGACCACAAAATTTATGTAAAAAAAAAACAACTTAAGTGTGCCTTAGTAAGCTTATGAACTTTTCAGCCGACTCTCGTATCATCTGCAAAAAATCAGAACAGGTGGAGCTAATCTGAACACAAGTGAAGAAACATAAAAAAATTGCGATAGATCTTATGTTCACATACTGTTTTCTGTACATCAGTGGAGCTAAACAACATCTATCCAAGTCAATATCTAGCTGACAAACCTCTTGAAAATAATAGGCGATGCAAGTTTAGATTTGCAGATGAAAAATTGAAAATGGTTCAGAATTTTTAATCAAAGCGCCGAGTTGTAATTTTTGTTTTGTTATATTCACTTACGCAAATTACCCTTGAGGATATTATGAATCCACCCATTTCTCTCGAGCAATGGGTTAATTAGTAAAACTTATATAATTAAAACTTTTATCCCTAAAATGTTCTTACAGTCTAAAATGTGAGTAATATATGAATCAGTCGAAGAATAGCGACGAGGCAGTGGTGGGAAAGTGTAGCGAGATGGACGTGAGAAATAATAGAGATTAATGTATGACGAGGTCTTCTGGGTAAATAATAGCAATAGGTGTGAAAAGAGGCCCTCAAAGAAAAAAATGTGGTAGATATGTGACGAAGCAGTCGTGGGAAATAATAGCGATAAGTGTATAACGAAACCATCAGAGGAAAACATCGCCATATGTGCGTGACGAGGCCGTCGTGATAAATAATAGCGATGGGTGTGTAACGAGGCCGTCGGGCGAAAGAATAGTAGTGATGTGTGTGTAACGAGACTCTCGGCGTAAAAATAGCGATAGGTGTATGACGAAACTGTCGGCGTAAAGAATAGCGATAGGTGTATGACGAGACTGTCGGCGTAAAGAATAGCGATAGGTGTATGACGAGACTGTCGGCGTAAAGAACAGCGATAGGTGTATGACGAGGCGGTTCCGGAAAGAATAGCGATAGGTATGCGATTAGGCGGTCAGTTATAAAGACGCAGCAATGTTGAGAATACTTCTTGCAACACAAATCATTTTCAATGATTTTTTAACCTCTTCAAGACTGGGAAATGAAGATTTACTAACTCCAGACCACATATGACAACAACAGACAATTATTGGTCTACTCTGAATCTTGTAATTTTAATACGTGCCGTTTCCATTAATTTTTCAACGTAAAAGAAAATTTACTCTATCTTCAGTAATGGATCGTGTATATAAGATTGAGTGAGATCTATAGTAAAACTGAAAAACAAGTGACAGTCAAACATGAAAGGTCTTTCAGAGTTTAACATTCATCTTTTCAGAATTATGAAACACTTTTATATTTTTAACTCCAACAAAAAGAAAACAGATAAGAATATTGGTAGAATTAAAACAAAAATTATTAAAATCCTCCTTGTCAGTCGTTTTTAAAGAAACCCATTTAAAATATAGATTGCTGCCCAAAAGTGTGAGATATTTATTTTGCTTATACAAATTTATATATGCTTATATAATCTCATGTATAAGTTCATATAATTAAGTGAATCATATTTACGCATAAATTATTTGTTCACACTCCAAATATTAAATGCAAATGAGAGTTGCTGTTTATGGAACATACTACTAGGATTTATGCTAATCGCATGTAAAGAAAAAGCATAACTGCTGAAATCGCAGTTGTATTTTGAAATTAAATGATTATTTTATTAATAATGATATAATGCGTTATGCGAAATAATTAGTCATTACATAATCTTAATTAATGAATTTTGTTTAACTGATGCATCATCAGACATCTGCAAATATTATATTTCTTACAGTCTCCCTGATTGGGATATAGTTTTGATCATTGTTTGAGAAATAATCCGAATGCTTTGTATATCGGAAGCTTTAAAAAACATCCTTTTTAATCGCTAAAAATAAAACCGAAAGCATACAAAACATTTAGATAATTTCTTAAAAGTTTACGACCAGAAAAAAGAAACTTATAAGAACAGAAGAAAAATTAAATAAAATAAATGACCGCAGGACATTATCAATCGATTTTAATGATTATATATATATATATATATATATATATATATATATATATATATATATATATATATGTCAATCGATTTTAATGATTATATATATATATATATATATATATATCAATCGATTTTAATGATTATATATATATATATATATATGTGTGTGTGTGTGTCTGTGTGTGTGTGTGTGTGTGTGTGAAAATAAAAAAGAACGAACACATCTCTCATCTTATCCTATCCGATTTTTTCCTCGAGCAATAAAAATGTAAAAAAAAAATATTTTTCAACAAGTACGCATACACAGAATAAAGAAAATCAGGCTATTTGAAAGTCAAGGTAAATTATAAAAGATGTTAAGTGATATAATCTCGTCTAATAAGTGAAAGATATCAAATATTGCTATTGTTGTTTTTAAATATTTTTTTTATAGTTTAATTATTAATTATATTATTTGCTTGAATTCGGATTGAGATCGCTGACTCATCTTTCAGAAGTGTTAAAAGTTACCCTTAAACATTTTACGATTTGTTACTTATACATACCGAGTAGATTCCTTGATAGGTTTCCGAGCTTAAAGGGCGGCTTAGTAGCTCTCATATTTTATTTCTATATTTAACTATTGTTTTTTCATCAAAGATTTTAAACTTTTCCTCATCTGTAGATGATCTACCGCTCGGGCAATGATATTAGTCCTATGTCTTCTTTCCCGTTAGCAAGAAAGATTACAAGTCTATACCTGCAACATTATCTGGTTGGAGCAAAACTGTTTCAACATCTACAGCGAATAGATTGCAACCATTCAAAGCAATTTAGAGTTGCGCAATAACTATTATTATATTACTGGATAGCAAATAAAAGAGAAAACGTCAATGAGATTAGAAATTAAAAATAGAAAAACTGATGATATTATTTCAACTCAATAAAATATAATATTCTACGTTATTATTTCAACTCAGTAAAATAAGTCACTGCCAATTTATGTTGAACTTCCAATAGTCAATAATATATTACTCACCAAATTCAAATGAAATGCGACGTAAACTCATAAACAACGACGGTATGTAATTGAAATACAGTATACTTATTAAATAAGAAATTATTGTCATATTGAAGCAGTAATTGGATGCTTTAAATCTCTCAATATTTGTTAAGTAAAATAACATCAAGTAACAGAGTTAAAATCAGTTCAAATATCGTATTTATTTCACATTGTATGCAAACCCAAAGCAAAGTTGAAACTACAACTATTGTATAATACACTTTTAAATAAGAATATATATATATATATATATATATATATATATATATATATACGCTCCCACACCCTGACTGAGCACTCGGCAAGAATGGTAGTCTTTGAAAAATCAGTAGCTACTCTAACATCCACGCATGGCTCACTCAGTAATTAATTAGATCACTCTAACTACTAGTGTATGTGTACATAAAATACATCACACTTTAAATATCTGCCTCCTTCTACCGAGCATTCATAGCTCAGAGGTAGAATCGCCGACTGACGCCAATTCGGTCGGGTAAAAGCAATCCAGGGTAAAAGCAATCAGATGTCTAACATCTGCGGATGACTATATATATATATATATATATATATATATATATATATATATATATATATATATATATTCCTGAAAATAGTTTTGAATTTATCGCAGGAGACTGTCATTCAATACTTGAAGGTTTGTATATAGCATTTTCCTAACCGAGAATCACAACATAATATTGATGAAATCGATCACGGAGATCGAATATAGAGATCAATTAATATTAAACATGACACTCAACATGGTGCTTTCATTCGACTTTTCACTATAGATATTCTATATCTAATAGCGAGTAATGTTAATAAATATAGCAAAACAGATTCGTCTATCGCCCATTCAAACAACTCCCTAACTAGTTGAACAGCAATAGATGTTTATCAAGTGTTTCCTCTCTAGAATTCGCTTTCGGATTCTTTCAAATATGTTCTCATTGTCTTTCAATACTAATAAACTCTGGCATCTTTGTCATTTTCACTTTGCATGTGATGAATTGTTTAAAACAAACTATATATATGTGTGTGTGTGTGTGTGTGTGTGTGTGTGTGTGTGTGTGTGTGTGTGTGTGTGTACAGTTAAAAATGGGTAAAATTATAGCGGAATGCTATTTCAAAGTTTTTATATAATTTATATCCTCAAAAGAAAAAAATCATAAGAACGATCGATAGTGTGCACATTAACCAATTTTTTTAATCATATCATACCGGGCAAGGGGGTAACGCCACTGATGTGCATGGGGCTACCAAAGAGTAAAAGCACTAGATAGAAGAGAGTGAAGAGAAAGCCAAACCATTCAGAAAGGAGTAAGAGAAGGGAGGGAATACAAGTGTGAAGACAGTTGATAATGTGAAGAGAAAGGAAAGGATATACAGGGTGTTGAGGAAAGAACTAGGTTCAAGTGGTTAAGAAATGAGTATTGACATTGCATTTGAATTCCTGGAGATTGTAGCCGTAAGGAACGCAAGAATAAGGAAGCGAGTTCCACAGGCTAGTAGTGCGAGGAAAGAAGCTGCAGGAGTAGATTTGTCGTCTTCATTTGGTTGATCCCACTGTGATTGGGTGAGACCCAGTCGCCAGTCCGGTTGCACGAGTAACATCTGTTGCAGAGACACCAGTAACATACATTAAAACCATCTAACCGTAATGATGAGCTGTGATACAGCGAAACAGATCTGTCTGCGGATGACTATATATATATATATATAAGATAAAGATCAAATAAAAATGCATATGAATCGAAAAATCATTCTGACGATCCATTTGGTGAAACCTTGCTAGGTCCGTTGGCTCTAGGTCAGCTACTTACTTATATATATATATATATATATATATATATATATATATATTTGTACCTCTATTTTCGTACTTTCGTATCGAACACTTTATTGTTAATTTTTAAGGTTTCGACTCGGGTTTTTTTTCCTTCTAACGGATACTCGAAGTTTTGTGCTTGTGTTTCTTTTTCTATCCCCCACCTTTGCTCTAAGAAGAGGTTCTCTTCTGGGTGTTCAAGACGATTAAATTATAGTTAGGTTAGTGCCAGTTCTAGCGATTTAGTTGCTTATAATTGGTGTTAGTTTCACTGTGATATATAAATATATATATATATATATATATATATATACATGTAACTTTAATCCAGACGGAAAAGTATGAAGGTAAATTCCCAGAACCTGATCCTAATTAATTAATATTAAAATTTTGATATTAAAGAATGATTCAGGTGGAGAACTCAATGTAATTAAAATACAGAGTTAATATAAATTAAATACATTTTCAATTGTACAAAATTGTTGAATGATCATTTCAACATGAAATCCTAAGAGAGATTTCACAATTTCTCAGTAACTAACACATTTTGAAAATGAAAAGATTTTGAAAAATGTGTTAGTTGCTGAAGAGATATGAAATCTCTCTTAGGGATTACATGTTGAAATGATCATTCAACAATTTTAAACAATTGGAAATTTATTTTATATATATATATATAAGCGTGTGTGTATTCGTAGTTTGTTAATGTTATTCAGCTGTTTTATACATTTAGACACATATACATATATTTATATATATAAATAGCCTATAGACCCCTACATTTGTAACGCATACAAACCCGTGTTTTATCTATCTATCTATCTATCTCTCTCTCTCTCTCTCTCTCTCTCTATATATATATATATATATATATATATATATATATATATATACGCATGTCAATGCATATCACATATATTGTTTCGACGGCCTAAGTAACTCTCTTTAAGTATGCCATATTCTGTAAAATATTTTCTAGTTCAAGTATCCATGGATTGTTTAAGGCAAGCTATCACAAATTATTTACCTTAAAAAAATGTACACTCTACAAAATTGAATATAAACCAGATATTAAATAGAGTAAAAATAATCAACATAATTTCATTATACAACATTGCAAGAGAAAGCAAAACATAATTATTTTTCTAACAACATATAAAAAGCAGTTGATTGTAAATATTCTTTACATCATTACTGGCATGTGCTCTAAGTAAAGTTATCTTCATCTATAGTCTCCTGTTTTTTAATAATTATCTTGCCTAATATTTCTTTAATATCTAGACATTGAAAGAAACCCCTTTACCTGTGAAATTGTTTATTTTTTTTAACTTGCCTCTAACTGAAAGAAAATATAAGACAGCTGCAAAATAAAGGACAATCCAGCAGATTTATATTCATAACGATGTCAAAGAAAACTAGTGCATGATGAGATACTTGTAATATCTGAGGATTTTGATTTACACAAGGAATATAATTCAACATTCACTGACATTGGAGGTTTAACGAATGAGACTATTGTATCGATATAGTTCCAGGAAGTAAAACACATAGAATACGATGATGCGTAGAATATATAACGATTAGTACGAGACCTAAAGAGGTTAAGGTTGTAATAACTGACTAAACTATCCTCACGGATCTCTGATGAAAATATCCTCTCGGATCTTTGCGGAAACCATTCTGTGTATCAGGTAAGTTGTCACTATAGAACTGTACAAAATGACACAAAACTTAATTTGTGTACTTTCATCAGAAGGAAAAGCTAAAGAAGATATCACGTGTAACGTGAAAATAAAATATTGATATAATCAAGATATAATCTTTCGACACAACTTCAAATAAAATGAAATCCTCAGTATTACTGAAAAGGGCGATACCAGCTACTTGAAAAAAACTATTTTCTGGAAATATTCTTCGAAGAGATTGACTTTGGAAACTTCTATCGATAGAAGTAAAAGATGCTCGATCAATGAATACTGAATGTTTCCTTATAAGAAAACGACTAATAATAGCATTATTATTACCACTTTAATCAGACGTTTAAATGCTTACATTGTTTCTTTTCTAGTAGCATAGAGACCATTTCATTTCTTCTTTACTTTTTTCTAATATACTTTGAATATTACTGAGCTTTGATCAATACATGATCAAAAGATTTAAGAATGCAGTTAAACTGATTTTTCAGCTATGTCTCTACAAACAGAGGAGTGATCCATTCGCTAGAAAATCCTTCAAAATGTTGGAATGGACTAGACAAGAAACTGCAACAACGGTACAAATGAAAAGCAGTGCACCCTCAAGCACAAACTAAAATAAACAAACACACGCACAAACACAATTGACAACAAGCACAACAACAAGTACAACATCAGCAACCTCAGCGCATGTTGATGTAATATATTTAATATAGGTTTCCACAGCAACGCACAATGTAATGTTCTTTTGGTGAATTTGTTCCAATGAGAGGTAGAAAAAATAAAAGCATATTACCAATGAAATGAAATAAATAAGAACTTAGATAATGGATTTTGCTTATTCAACGGATTTGAGTTTGTTTTTATATATATATATATATATATATATATATATATATATAAACAATTTTTTTCATCTGACTGACAGGAATGGGACTCTGGGATTAAGAAGAAATGCTGAAGACTTATGTAATGATATACTTTTGAGTAACAGCAGAATTAATGAAGATGTGAATTGATATTTATATTTTTATATCTCTACCAACAAAAGAAATTGCAACGCTAAAGCAAAATAATGCTGAAACTGGTATGTAATATATAATATAAATTTACACAGAGATTTAAAATTTATCAATTCAATTTCCACTGTGTACCATTGTGTATGAATAAAAAAATCTTTATCAATATAGAGGAACCAAATATAAACTGTTTTATTTAATGTGACTTACTCGTATTTTGATATGAAAAAATCGAGATCTGCATAAGATTGGAACCGTATCCAGTGATCAAATTCCAGCGTATGTATAGTTTGTATATTTTCACAACAAAACAGACATGTGGCAATGGTATCTTCATTTAGAGAATGTCTTATAATTTGCTTTAAATATCAGCAGTTTCTCTCATCGATATACACAGTGTTTGCTGTTGAAACTTTTTTTTTAAACTGGCGAATCTGGAATTAAATAACAAGGAGCTTCCGCATTCATTTCATGTTATGTAGGAATGGTGTGGAGAACAGATACTAGTATGGATTGAAATGCTTAAAAGTAAGTCATCTGAAAGACGGTGAACCATACAATCATCCTCGCAATAGAAAACTTAATAAATCGTATACAACAGCGTATAGTGAATTAAAGACACCCATTGGAATAAGTCAGTTTTAACCGAAATGAATAAAACTGCAGCCATTTATTTAAATAAATTCATAGCGTTTAATTTAGTCTTTTTGTCAATCTTTAATCTACCAAATCCTTTATTACATTTTCTCCCACCTAAATGTAAAATACACGCCTAGATTAGTCTATCTTCATTTTGAATGTAGATAGACTCTGAAATCTGTGTTAAATGAAACGGTGTACTGCCCCATTATTTTTCCTATGAAGACATGGCTTTGATTGATTAATATTACTTTTAAGTCTTATTTAACCTTAAGTCTAGTCGAATTCATTTAATTCATTTACGCAGTCCATAAAAAAAAGTGTTGCTTAAAAGAGCTCTTCAGTGATGCCTTGCCTTCATTGCCGATTTCGGGTTTTTAAACGTCATATCGGCTCCGGCAGTAACCCCGACTTTCGGTCCAGAAGTACCAAACCGACTCCTTACTTTTGTGCTACTTATCTGGATTTTAATTTCTTTTCGGCAGAATTCGTATTTCTTATTGTTAACTCCAGCCAATGTGAAGAGTTCATTTTACCGCCATCGCGGGAAAATCCTAGTTGCATCTGTTTTTTGCATCTTTATTTACTCTTTCTGGTATGTTCATCCATTTTTTTCTTTCTTCACTACATTAACCCCTAATTTTACTATACAACTGGTCTGTAATTAGCTATACCTTTCCCGAAAATTTATTAAAAGTACCTAAATCCGTCAAAGATAAGCTAATTCCATTTCTGAAAATTAAAATTAAACTACTTATACCAGTCACCTTTCGCTATTCTTTAAAACCCTCTAACTATATTGAGTTCGGCTGAAATAACTAATTTTCTTCCGGGGAGGGGGAGAAATAAAATTCGTTTAAAATCTTTACTACCTGAATAGCTTCCGCCCAAATTCATACTCTTACTAGTATCACTCTTTCATACAGGCCCTCACGCAGACCCATTCATGCCTACATTCTGGTCTTTAAATAAAACTACTGCTGAGTACTGATCGGATGAAACAATTTAGTAAACGAATGATAAATTGATATCTCCTCGATAGACCTGCTTACTGCAAGTATTCGAAAGAAGATTGCGAAATTCTTCTGTTTCCTACTTGGGTTATGAGAAGAAACCTATGAACGTTTTCTCCATTTTGATTATAATATCGAATGATGTCTCTCTCCTCCGCTTCATTGTTATTTCCAAATTTCATTTTTCCTTTTTTCATACCAGTTGCATTGATGTCATCTGTTCCCATTTCCCCCACTGTTTTTCTAGGATTATATCATTTATGCTTGAGAGCTAGTAAACTTTCTCTATAGTAGAATCTATGGATCGGTTGCCTCCATCGGTTTCTTTCTCCTCCATGTCTCAGATCTTTTAAACCAGATCTACTTGGAAGCAGCTAGAACTTCGTTGGTAATGTTTGTATTTGCTTTCACTCTTGCTGCTCCCACTATTTTTTTATCTTTGCATGAGTTTTTGCTAATGATTGTCCAGCAAAGCCTCTACTTGCCACTTTTATTGGGTCATACTTAATTTTCTATGATCCCCGCCGATATTGTTCGACAAGCTTGTGGTATTTTAATCATTCTATCTTATTTGCCAAGGTCAGATGCTCCTTTCATGGCACAGAGAGCTCCCAAATAATACAAATCTTTGTGCTGTTGGAATATAGCACATTTTCTTGTCTAAGTACTGTCTCCGCTATGTGTCTGGGGAACTTTAATTGAGTTCTTAGGTCCATTATCAACTGCCAATCTGTTGGAGCCGATTGTAGGCTGAAACCTGGATTTCTGTTCTTATTCCCTTTCGTTCCCCCTTTAACAAAAGAGAGCAAGATTCGTCTTCCTCTTGATTGGAATATACTATTCCTCAACGCTTCTCTTACTTCCATTTCTATTACCTTGGTCATGATGCCAATGATACCGACCATTCCCCAAAGCTTTGGATCAACTGCTAAGGATTGTCTGCAGTGTGGCCCATTTTCCACATAGCTGACAATTGGGGGTTTCGGTCTTGCCCCATATATAAAAATTGTACACTGTCGTACACTGATTGAATCAGGAACTGACCTTCTTCCTCTCAACACCTTCCCATCTTGTCTAGGTTCTCTGCTGTCTCAGGGCTACCATCTTGCAGTGTCTCGTCTCCTCTATCCCTGCTCGCACTTCGTATTGGATAATTTGACACCTCTCTCTATCCTTAATCTTGTTGATCTGAGGGCTGGGGAAATAACCCAGCCCCGCTCTTCCTCTAGCAAATGTGCCTAGTATCTTCCTATGCCTGACTCTTTCCTCCGCTACAC
Source organism: Ascarosepion bandense (assembly GCA_037127315.1). Taxonomy (NCBI): domain Eukaryota; kingdom Metazoa; phylum Mollusca; class Cephalopoda; order Sepiida; family Sepiidae; genus Ascarosepion; species Ascarosepion bandense. The sequence goes on along the minus strand of JBBBDQ010001268.1, from coordinate 1,493,574 downwards.
TCAATTCTTCCTCTACACTCCATTTCCTGCCAGATTCTGTTTGGATACCTGCGGCTGCCAGTTTATGGTTTCTGGGTTCTCTATATTGCAGTCATTCACTTATCTGTTATACGTTGTATTCTTCAATGATCGATTTTGTTCAACCACTCTGTTATATTGATTATCGTTTGTTGGATCGCCGCTGTATCCTTCAGGCTGATATCGAAGGTCTTGCCAATGCTTTTCAGAGGCTATTTATTCAGTGTTGTAATCAGCTCTCCTGCGATTTATTTTAAAACGGACACTCTATATTATCCTGCCTTTACTTACGACGAGGGATCTGGACTTTGCAGGTTTAAATTTCATTCTAGCTCATTTGAGGTCCTCTTGTAAACTTTTAAGTATCCACCTAGCTCCCGTAAATTATGTTGTTGTCACTGTTAAATCATCCATGCAGCCTCTTATCGGGAGCTGACGGACTCTTGACTTAAAGAGTGAGCCTCTGCATTCGACTCCGGATGTTTTACTAGCATATTCATAGCCAGTGATAACAGAACCGCTAACACTGTGCACCCGGTTATGATGCATTTCTCCAGAGTATACGATTCTGAAAATGTCTTTGATAGCACTCGCACCTGGAAGTTGGTATACTAATCTCTAATGAGCTCACTCACTGTTTGTGGAACATGATGTCTTTCTAGAACATCACTAACGAGTTTATGTGGCAGCGAAGCATAAGCGTTCGCAACGTCCTGCCACAAAACAGTCAGGTCTCTTTTACTTTCTTTTGTTTCTCTTAGAAGTTGAAATAGGTTTCCCATGTGTTCCCGGCATCCAGGCATTCCTGGTATCTCATCTTTCTGGACTAATTTATAAATGTATTTATTTTATAACGCATAATTCGTCAATCGTTTCAATAACATCCCGAAGAAGGTCTTACTTTCAGTATCTAAAAGTGATATTATCCTGAACTGGTCCAGTGACTTGGATCCTTTTCCTTAGGTATCCAAGTTCCTTCTGCAAATCTCCATTGTTCCTCTACTTTGCCTCTCCTCAAAATAACTCTTAGTATCTTCCATAGTCTCTTTATTATATTACGCAGCACTTCTTGTAAACAACATATCGTACTTCGTTTGGCCCGGGTGCGGAGTTAGCTCTTGCAAATCTCACCACTTCTTGCATTTCCTTCCAGATTGGCATTGCTAAATTAAATCGCACTTCTAGAAGCTTTTGTGTGACTAGGCTGTTATTCACTCCAAGTTCCCGGTACTTATTCGGATCGCTCACCGAAGTACTGAGGTAGACGTATATTTATTCCACCGTTGCTATCAACTGACCATTTCGTTTCTCCCCGAGTAAGGTCTTCGGAAAGCCAAAGGGGTTAGCAAAACAACTGGCACGTTTCTTTGCTCTCCCTTTCCTTCTTCTTGTGTGTCATTCAGCACTTCTGAATGTTTTCATTTTCTCTTTAAGTATTGCTCTAAGTTCGTCAAGTGGGTGGCGTTCCTCTGTTCCTTTCGCTTTTCTGTAGGCTTTTTTAAGACTTACAAATTCTTTCCTTAGTTCTTTTATTTTCTTAGCCCTACAGTTGTTAATATAGGGCTTCATTGCCTTTTTAATATCCTTATAGCCAAATCTCTTAGACGCTATGCTTGCTATAGTAGTGGTCATAAACTTCAGTTCGTACTCCACACTACGTTCTCTAGCTGAGTGTAAAATCCCACAAATGTCCGTATCGATTCTCTGTCATGCCTTCTTGTCGTTTGCTGGAGGCCAGTTTATTTTGTTTCTGTTTCCATGCCCTGATTCTGTGAAACTGTAGCTTGGAGAGACTGGACTCTGTGGGGTGATTCCTGTTCCGGTGTTTCTTCCGTGTTGCCAGGCTTTGATGCTGTACGTTCCCCTATCAAGACATTTTAACCGTTCCTAATGGCTCTTAAAGCCTCGTATGTTTTTACATTTCTTCCCGCAAATTCATTTATTCATAAGTGATTGGTCGTTTCCGTTCTTTACCATTCATTCCGTCCTAATTTGGATCTCTTCGATCCCCACTCTCGACTGGGTGTATATTTCTCCGGTTTTTTCTGTAGTACGTTATGGGATATTCTTCGCAGAGCATGCAGTTTGGGTAGCTAACCCTTGTTGCCTTTCTTCCCGTCTTACCGAGATGCCAATTGTCTCTCAAATCGTCACCAGTTCTATCCTCCGGTTGCCAGCTAGTCCTTTCCCAGTTGTCACTGCTGCTCGCATTTAAAATCAGTCCATAAATACATTTTTAGTGCTTAAAGAATCTCTTCAGTGATGTCCTGCCTTCATCGCCGATTTCGAGTTTTTAAACATTATATTGGCTCCAGCACCAACAATACACGCATACACTTGGAAAAGGTAATGATCCCTCGCTTCTCCTTCTTGGAATAGCAGGACAGATTGGATGATATTGCCTAGGTGGCAACTAATTTACGGCAGAAATTAATAGAAACCAACTGTGGGAAAATTTTCTGCCTAGTCTCGGAAGGTGTATCAGGTATGGCAGTTAACTGAATGATTGAAACCTAAATAGATTATTTAAACCGAAACCAACATTTTGAATACAAAGAAAATGTTTATATTTCTAGAAGTAAATATTGCTTAAACAAGTTTTCTTGGCAATAACAATAATTATTACAAGCACAATTTCCACTATTTAACACGTAGATGGGAGAGGCGATGGATTAAAACCTTTCTTAACGTGGTTTGCACGTAAGTGAAAGTAACGATCATTTCTGAAATTCAAACTCGGCTGTTACGATCGATTATATCAGCTGCACATTTACCTATGAGTTAATGAGTATAATAATATGAGTTTATTAATACATTGACTTGTCTGTTCACAGCCAAATTGCTTAGAGAAAATATTGCAGCAAATGTTTTCCATGAAAGACCTTTCATCAAAAACATGCAAAACAAATTATGAATGGAAGACAACGATCGATAAAATACCTCTACTTAACACTTGCTTTTCACTCTCTTCTACAGTAACTACGTTGGTAAGCAATTTGTGTTTTCTATTAGACATAAAAAAGAAGGTTTTCCAGACATAATTTCATGTATATTTTATGAAATGGACACTAATAACAAATTTATCCTAAGTTAATAGTTATATAAAAAAATAGTAATTTCTTTGTGATAAACAAATATTTCCCAGGCTTTGTGGGAAGAAAGTGCGTCATATATTTTGGAATGAGTATTCCGGCATTATATTACATTTAATCCAACATCTTTCTTCATATTATTTTAATCGCATCTCACCGAGCAAGGTGATATTGGCACTGATGTGCAGGGGGTTATATAAAAGTAAGAAAATTAGATAGAAGAGAGTGAAGAAAAAGACGAACCAGTTAGAAAGAAGCAAGAGAAGGAAAGGAATACAGGTGTGATGACAGTTGCAAATGTAGAGAGAAAGGAAAGGATATACAGGGTGGTGAAGAAAGAACTAGAGTCAAGTGGTTAAGAGATCAGTATTGACATTTCATTTAAATTCCTGGAGGTTGTAGCCGTCAGGAAAGCAAGAATATGGAAGCGGGTTACAGAGGCGAGAAAAGAAGCTGAGGGAGTAGAATTGTCGTTTGCATTTGTTTGATCTAACTATGAATGGATTAGACCTAGTAGCCAGTCTGATTGCATGAGTAAGCACCTGTTGCAGAGGCACCAGTGACTTAAGTTTGTTGGAGCAGAAGACATGAAAATATTTATAGAAAGGGAAGCCACATCCCGCCAGTGGTGAAGTGGCTGGAGTCGAGCCGCCAAGTCAGTACCTATCACATTACTGATTCTCTTTTAGAGCCTGTCAAGAACACTTGACTATATATGGCAGCAGTACTCCATGCACGAGCGAGTGGTTGATTTGTATATATGCAAAATGGATTCAGGCGGGAAAAACATCCTGGCCTGACACAGTGACCCAACCTTCTTAGCAGAGGACTTAGCTATTGACTAAATGTAGTGGTTCCATTTGAGATCAGAAGAGAGTGTAAGGCCGAGGAGGCGCAATGTATTGCTCTCAGGGAAACTCGCTTGGTCCATGCTTATGGGAGGTAGATATTGTGTGTGATGATTGACAGACAGCATCTTGTTCTTAGATGCATTGAAATTGACAAGCCGCCTCTTATCTCAATTCCCCAGAGAATGTAGATCCCTTTCAAGATAAACAGCGTGATTATGTTTGTTCGCCTCTCCGGGTTTCTTACTGATGCGGGAGTAAATTGTGGTGTTATCCACGTAGATGCCTAGTTGGCTCTTGATCTGGTCTGGGAGGTCATTTATGAAAATAAGGAAGAGTGTCGGGCCTAGGATAAAGCTCTGAGGGACACTAGCGTTTGCACAGTAGGATGTAGAAGCATGCCTATTTAAGATGACCTTAATTATGCGGTTAAAGAAAGCGCCCGGTAATACCGTAAACCCGTAGAGTAAATAGAAGGCCAGCGTGCCAAACACTGTCAAAAGCCTTGGAAATGTCCAGAGCAACAGTAATGGTCGTTAGCATGTCGGCCGTGGACCTGGCAAAGCGGAAGCCATACTGCCTATCAGAAAAGAGTTTATGGGCAGTATGATTTCAGCATTAATAATGGCATCGAATACCTTCTCGAAAATTGGTAGAATGCTGAAAGGGCGATAGTTCGATGGGTCCGATGATTCACCAGAGTTCTGAAATACAGGAACTTCCAGCATGCAGGAAAACAGAAAGCAGAAAGGCAGTTTTTATTCAGTTTAGAGAGGACAGAGAAGAGATCAGGGGCACATTTCTTAAGGACAATCACCGTGATTCGAACACCACCGTTCGCCTTATGGGGGTCATGTTTTGATATTACTCGGGATATTACTGACGGGGTAATGTATACATCGTACAGTTTAGCCTCAGTTCTAATAAGGAAGTCAGTTGAGAGTACTCCAGATCAGTCAGACGTAGAGTTGGATAAGAATTTACAAGCAAAGCCTTGTCCGCTGATGATGTGAAGACCTCTAATTCATTGCTTAAAGGAGGGATTGCTATTGTTCAGTACCAGTTTACATAACCGCCAATAGTTCTTGGAGCCGAACTTACAGTCAGCTAAGCGCTGTCTCATTCTCTCAGCAAACAACCGCTTGGCGTCATTCAGGATTCTCTTACAGTCATTACGAGCAGACTTGAATAGGCGCTTATTGTGGTCAAATGACTGTCTCTGAAATAGTCGGAATTAGTGTTTCCTGTGGGCAATGTCGGCCGAAAAGGCAGGAGAGAACCAATGGTAGGAATGAGGTTTGAGACGAAACTTCCGGGTAGGTATGACGGCATCAATGCCAGCTTTCACCCATGACGAATTCTGAGAGGCACAGTCCTCAAGTGGGAGATAGAACACTTTTCTCCAAGGGACATCGCATATGAAATCGTGAAAGGCGTCCCAGTCAATTCTTTGGTAGCAGTAGGAGGTCTTATAGGTAGGAGACTCCTGCGGAGAGTGAGAGTGAAGAGAAATATTAAGAGAGACAACAGCATGGTCGGAGTGGCCGAGAGGGCAAAGCTGTGACACTTGACAGGAATCAGGTGCAGTGGTAAAGCATACATCTAGTAGAGAGGCGTGTCCAGAAGGAGTGCTTGGAAAGCGTGTGGGAAAGTCCACTACTTGCGTAAAGGATTGGGAAATGGCAAAGTTCATGATGGGCGTTAAGATCTCCGAACACAAATACGTGAGCGAATGGGTGGTAGGAAGTAGCCTTATCTATGTTGTCGGAAATGCTGTTTAGAAGGGAGCAGTCGGGAGAGGGCGGCACGGTAAAGGAAGAAAAGGTAGCTAACCGAACTGAGAAGTGACAGAGGGAGACATACATATCGGATTCGATTGATGTCACCTAGAGAATTTATTATTATACGAAAGGTGTAAATTACCAAATTACAAAGTACTAAATTCGCTTCAATTTTAAAAAGATTAACAACTGTAGCTGAGTATTTCAATTTAGGATATTTTCTTTGCGAATATTGAGATTTTTCAAAAGTAATTATAAAGCTATGCTAAACAGTTCCAGGGATATTGCCATTGGATATATTAAGTGTTGCGTTTCTGTCTGTTCATCAATTGGGCTGCATCAACGAAGTTCAGCAAATCAACCGTGGCCATTTCTTTGATGGCGTACTCATTGGAAAACACTAAGGTACTGTAAGTAAGCACCTACAATTCTAAATATATGCTTCGGCTTTAAATAAAGCAAAAATATTTATTAAACCTTATAATCAATCAGTATCGCAATGTTGTATACATTTGTCCTAGTTGATATATTTTGTATTTGATTTCATTACAGTTTATTTTTACTGAATGTCCTTTGTTAACAAGAGCATAGACACACACGCACGCACACACATAGCACACACACATATTCACACACACACACAGACACACACACACACATATATATATTTTTTTCTTTTTTTTTCTATTTGCTGATCTAGTATCTCGTGTAAATTCGTGCTTAGGCGGCACCAGTGATCTATATATATATATATATATATATATATATATATATATATTGTCATCCGCAGACAGCTCATCAATACGGTTAGACTCCGATTGCTTTTTAACCTAGGATGAAACCCGACCAAATTTGCGTCAGTCGGCGATTCTACCTCTGGGCTATGGGCGTTCGCTGGAAGAAGGCAGACATTTTAGCGCATATATTATCATTATACACGCCCAATAGCTATATATATATATATATATATATATATATATATATATATTAGGTTGTAAAAACTAAGAGCAGATTTCAGAAACATAATTTTATTCTTGAAATTACTCAAAATAAGAATTTGAGCTTCTGCTATCAATCGAAAAGATAATTCCTTCCTCGTTAATGAAATGTTATTGGCTATGATGAAACGAAATCTATGAAAGCTGATACCACTTCTTGTTTAGACCAACAATCTTTAATACTTAAAAATATACTAAAGTAAATGAAAAATGATATACAGTAGGTGAAAGATCAAGAGAATTTGGTGGATGTACTAAATTGTTGTATCCTTGGCCTTTGAGATTTTCAATATCATTCTTGCAACAACATGTGACTGTGCATTATTGTGGAGCACAATTGGCTCATATTGATTTATTAATGCAGGTCTCGTTTCTTGCAAGTGGGCATGCATTTCGTTAAGTTGATTGCAGCAAAGCTCAGCATTAATTCCCTGTTTTGCTTCCAGAAAGCTGTAGTAAATAAATTCAATCGTAGACCAACAGACACAGACCATAATTCTTTGCTGATGCAACTTTGACTTTGAGAAATTGCTGTTAGACTCATCACAATCATACCATTGAACTGATCGTTTACAGCTAATAAAAAGGATCCATGTTTCATCACAAGTAAGTATTAAGTAAAAAATGTGACCATTACTGTTACACAGAGACAGCATCAAGCACATTTCAAGCGCTTAACTTCTTGATTTTTTACTGAGATCATAAGGAACCTGTTGAATGAAAAATTTAACATTGTCAGCACTCTGAAATTGGCATGAGACTGTTGCAATGCTGAGACGAGAGGTCGGCAACATTTCTATGACATTTTCATATGTGTTTTACGCAACAACTGCTTGCGGTTGTTCGTTGTCAATACTCAATGATCTGCCTCTACCTTCGAATTCAACGCTCTCATCAGCAGTACGGCATTTCTGGAACCACCTTTGTTCTGTCCAATCACTTTTGTGCCCATCTCCCAAAACTCAGTTAATATTGAAAGAAGTTTGGCGAGCACTTAGCCCAGATTTGAACTCATGCAAGAAAAGTAAACGAAGATCATGTGTATTCTTAAAAGCTAATATTCTTCAAGAATATTTATTTCTGAAACTAAGTTAAATATTATTATAATGCAGATAATTAATGATTATTTATGCAAAGACTTACATAATTTATACCGTGAATACTATGTTAAAATTGTTTTTAGAAATACAACATTTTTAGTAGCCATTAGCTGTGTAAAAACCTTATATATATATATATATATATATATATATATATATATATATATATATATATATATATAACTCTGCAATGGAATCAGTCATATCTATAGTCTTTTGATTTACATACGTAGGCTTTTTAGCTTATATCTTACTTGGACGTTTTAGCTGATTCAGGTTATAGCTTTTTTCTTTATTCACAATCGTATAGTTTGGATTTACAGTTGCATTTTTCTCGCCTGCTTTTCTAACATAGATTGAATCTGACATAATGTTTGACATGATTACTTGTAGTAACATAGATATTAATGTTTCAGTTGTTATTTGCGCGAAAATCATTGATACATTCTCGATCGGAATTCCAAATCCCCAAAAGACGGGCTTCCCATAGATTAGCCTGCTCGTCTCTCTTAATGAAATTAAGAATGAATAGGAAATCACTCCTCACTCTATACCCCATATTTTGTTCCGTGTTTTGCATCTAAGATGCGCTTAGAATATCCCCATGCTTAGAAGACAGGTGACCAAATAGAAACTGTCAAAATCTCGATTTTTCGTAAGGAATTCTCTCGATTTCTAAGGAATAATTTTATTTTCGAAACTATGAAGGAGTTTTGTAAACTGAACAAGGAACTTCAGAACTTTCATGCAGTCAATATGTAAAACATATCCAACTCTGCAATAATGTGATTTGAGAACCAAAGTTATTAGATAAAGTGATTATTTACTCCTTTTTCAGATGCAGTATATTGGCTTGTATTATTCATATCAATATGTTCATAATAAAATTAATAATAAACACCGATGTTTGTAAAATGTTCAAGCGATACGTATATTTATAGGAAGAGATTTTGAATATGTCCGATGTTAATACATGTTCTATTAAAAACATTATTTGTTTGTATGAGTAAATATTGTGCAACTGAGGTTTTAATCAATATATTTGGTAAAGGTACTGAAATTATTTTTTACTATTTCAGAGGCATATATATATATATATATATATATATATATATATATATATATATATAATTTCAAGGGTTGTAAGAATACTACAACTTGAAAAACCTTTTGAATTGACAAGCTCCCAGATTCTTTCATACGAATGTTTGATCTATCTTAGGACCCACGCTTTTTCAGATCTTCATCAATAATCATTCTGATGAAATCAGTTCCCAGTTAAGCATCTATGGTGTTGACACAAGTATTTATTCAATAGCAATTCTGCCAAAACTAGCAAAGTAAATCTTCCTACTGCTTAGAAAGACATCTATTCTCTGATTGTATGAGGTAGAATATAACTCGTAAATTTGAATTCCTCCAAAATGAAGCTGCTCTCCTTTAACCACGATAGAGAAACTTTCCTACCTAACTTCAGATTGAATGATGCACGTCTGTTAGAGGGTAAAACACTATGCGGCCTTGGACTCGATCTCTGCACCGACCCCCTTGAACGACTATATTGAATCTATATCAACATCTATTTACTAGGAAGTTTCGTTCAATGTTTCGAGACAGAAATATTTTCTCAATGACATTTTGTGTATTTTATAAATCTACCATTCCTGTATTTCTTCTGTTCATTTGAGGTTTCGACAAAATCCAAAGAATGATAGGCAATATGATTGATCCTTCAATCAATTTCTCACCGACATGACGTGCTCTCATTAGCTTTTTTCCCAGGTTCCCGACCATATGTATTTACGCGTGCTACTAGATTGGTAACAAGGCCCAAGCCTTTTACCGTCGAAATAGTTAAATATATTTATGTCCATTTCTTTTCGATATCTAAATTTTAAGCTGAATATTTAAAAATGAAAAATGTTTCCATTAACCTTTTATTTTAGTTGTAATTCAAAGCAAAATGATTAAATTTACTATTTCAAATAAGCAAAATACTCTCTGGTTTATTTCGAATTGAAATTATATTGATTATATTGATCGAAATATAAAGATTTGAGATTTTTTTATCAATTTTCGTAATTTGCAGCCATCTTTTAGCGATCAACACATTTCTAAACAAACTTTGATTCTCGGTTTTGAAAATTTTACAAAAATAAAATATATATATCTGTGACACATTATTTTTGAAAAGATTGCAAATTTACTTATTTATAGCATAACATTTAGAAGAAAACTATTTCTTAATCACAGATTTGAATATTTTTTTTACCTGTCTGCGCCGTAAATCAAGAATTTGTTGTCAGACTTTTGTTTAGAAATAAAATGTATGACATTTAAATTTGTTTCGGGTAAGAGAGGAAATTCTGACCGTTTATTTTTCACATAGAAATTATCATACAACAAAAACTTCAATTGCACAAAATCAAATATTAAATTATTTTAAAAATATGGAGGTAAAACGATTTTTATTAAATTTTTCAATATTCGATAGGCAATATAATTCTTAACAAAAAATCTAAACGCAACAGTTCTTTGAAGTTTTTAAAGATATTTTTAAACTTTATAATTTATTACAATAAAAAATAAAAACAATTCTTTTAAAAATTCATTATTAATAAAAAATGTTCTTCATACTATAATGTCCTTAACTTTTCTTATTTATTGAATAAATTAAGATAAATATTAGAATTTTATTGTATCTTTTATTTTACACTTTGGATAAGATCTTCAGATACAGAGGCAAAATTTATAAAAAAAAGTAGACGATTTATATTCCCCAATGGGTCCTGCGATAGCCAACAAATATATCCACCGCAACACTTTAAAATTTATCATAATTTCATGGATTTAACTGGAGTAGGGGTAAAAGAGGTAAAAATAAAATATCTTACCAAGATTTTAAAATAATAAAAGATTAAAAAATAATTTCATTTACTTGTGAATGAGTCTTAAAAGTTTCATTAAAATCCGACAGTTATTTGATTTTTGCGAGAATTTCCAAATTAGTGTTTTTCACTGTGAAAAAGTTCGTAATGTCATCATTACGTTTTCTATTGGAAACAGTCGTAACGTTTTGATTACTCGCTAACTCAAATCAAATCAGGATTTCTGCCAAATTTAGAACATGTCGGAAGGATTCAAAAACTTTTTAAAATAATTAAAAATTACTTTGATTTTTCCTCTTAATAATAATAAAACATTTTGACGGAAAAAGTTTTTTTTTTAAGTTTGGGATCATGTTTATTCATACTATGCCCTGTTTTAGCGATTTCATTATGTAGCTAGTTAAATATAAATTTCTACTCTGACAACTTACTTTCTCGTAATTTCTGTTTGTGGAAATCATTTCCGTTCGTTTCCCTGATAGCTACAATTTCCAAAAGTTTAAATGCAATGACAATTGCCATCTTCTACATTATTGATTCCCCTCCTTCTCTTATTTTTTTTCGATATTTTTGTACATATTTTTCATAATATAAATCCTGCTAACTAGACGTAGGATAAAATGGTTATAAAAAAGACAATATATTATAAACATTGGAAAGAACAAGAAAAAACATTATTTCAACAATCTCACTGTTAATATTTGGGTAAAAAGCAACGAGCAAATGTTGAAGAATTATTAAGTTAATGGGAACACAGTAAAGCAAAAATTGTCATCGATGTCGTATACTCTCAGGATATCTCCACAATTTCTCATCTTTTGTAACTCTTAGTAAGGTGTGTCTTTTTGCTATCTTCCCAATTCCTTTAACTTCTTTTTATTTACATAAGCTCCTTCGGATGGTTACAAGATATTTCTAAGCTCTACATCTTGACTTCAGCATCTCATTATAACAGATTCTCCATGCGAATTTTTTCCATTACATGTCCGAGAAATGACTAAAATCTATTTTTGAATTTAATTAGCAGTCACCACTTTGTTTTCCTTATACACAAAAGTTCTTCGTTAATCGCATGTTCCGTTTGTGGAATTTTAGAAACTTTTTTAAGAATGACATGTCAGTTTCTTCAACTATGCGAGACCCGTATTCATTAACATAGAGTAAGACCAATACAATATAACCTTTTAACACTCTTTTCAGTTTCTTACGAAATTTTCCTGCTTCTTTATACATTGCTTTGCATCTGGAAGTCATCAATTATTATTGTAATATAACTTTGGATTGTGGTCCTCTTTTCTCTGTCCTCTGTTAAACCCTTTACTTGAAAAAAGTACTTTAAAAATGTAAATGAAAATTCTAGAAGCAGCTTGGATGACCTGTTTGGTAGACCACGTGATTGTGTCAAGCATATGCTAGGTTGATATCTCTCAGGTCAATTAAGTGTGATTAGTCTATTTTGTTATCGCACTTGGCGTGTCACTCACTAAAATTGTTCATGTTTTAATCATATTAATAATAATAATAATAATAATAATAATAATAATAATAATATAGTATATATCCGTTAACGTTTAGAATGTTAAAATCCCAAAGTATATTTACTGATATCTGAGGAAATTTCATTGACACTATCATGTACTTTTTATTGTGTAAGACGAAAGCAATATTAAGTCGTGTTTTCAGACATTGACAGGCGACTTTGTTTGTGACAAACTTAATTTAATAAGTAAAAATTCCTGCTAGGTAAGAATAATATTTAACAAAGGGTTTTCTCCCACACCTATTACTGTAATGAACTCTCTCCACTTTTGCAAAGAAGTGTCTGAAAAAAATAAATTCAGTGCGTAACTGTTTTTAAAATGTGCCCGCTTAATAAAATTGAATTGTCTGCAGTTTACGAAAGAAAAGCGCATACTATCTTTACGGGGAAAAAATAGAAAATACTGCTATGTAGAGGAGAATAGTGGACATTTTTTCACAAATGAAGGGGTGGACTGAGGTCACATAAGTGCGGTTCTACAGAAAGATGCAGGGAGTACAATCGCGGGAGAATGTGACCAACGAAGAAATTTTAAGGAAAATCGAAATGATTAAAAACAGACAGACTCATAAAGAGACAGTTGATATTGATGACGCACTTAATGCAGAAAGCAGTCTTGGAGAATTAAACAGGCAAATTCAAGAAATGTAGAGAGAAAATATCGAGTAACCTTCACCTGGCAGGATAGTGAGTAGGAGGTATAATAAAGAGAAAAACTATAACTTAGATCTACTTATGATAGGAATTTTTAAAACCGTGATTACTGACAATCTGACGCGAAATAGTACATAAACGAAAAACAATATTGACATGCTTACAGCCGGTTTTCTCGTGTTTTTCCGATGTTTTCCGTCCGAGTTGTGTCCAGAAACTGAACTGTGAACCGAACTATTGTTTTTTCTATTTTTAATTTGATTTTGAATTTCAACTTTTGCTTGGGAATGCCAGGTACTGCCAACTTGCATATGAATGTAATGTAACTGATAATAGCTAGGTAAAATTAGTTCGAATTCCGATTGGGTTCTTTATAGTCTTTATAAGCCTTTTATCACTAACTCATTCTTTTTTATAAAATATATTTGACAATCTAAAAGTATTTTCTGGCTTTAAATAACTTGTAAAGTGGTGATAGACCGTAGAAAAATAACAAGTAAAATCGTGTTGCATCCAGCGTGTTCGGAGTCATCGGAATTATCTCAGTATCTTTTTTCGAAAATTTATCTTGCTAAGTAAGCAGTAACATTGGTTTTGTCGATATTTTATGGGCCAACATAAAGACGTTACTGTAAATATATTCTTCTATTTGGCCTGATTGAAAAAAAAATTAATTGCTGTCAATGCGACTGGCGATGTTTTGAAAAATTTTAAAGCAAACGATGGATGTTCAGTAAACACAAGCGATAGGTAATATAGGTTGAATATAGTCAAGGTCTCTGTTGGGAAATCAATTAAAACTACCAACTGTACGATAATATTTTGTTATTTGCAAAACATTTTAAAAATTGTTTTTATTAAAAGATTATACTATTAAGTTTTGAATCTTCAAACCAGACCCAAAGACTTAGTGATAATTTTAAACACTATCAATAATTTTGCAATCATAGAAGAGTTTAGTGTACATTGCGAAACATGAATTCACAATATTAATACTTATATTATCATCTATTTTTCTAGGTGCTTTGAATTAATTTCTCAATTTCTCGATATTTCTGATGATTGTTCCCGCATTTATATCGCAGGGGAAATATTCTGAATTGCAAATCGAAAAGGAAACTTCCTTATATTTCTAATCTAACTTCAGAAATAAAAAAAATAACAACCCACCGGATGTTTATTTATTTGAAAGGTGGAAAAGGATGGATTAAATTCACAAATCTTTTGCGTTTCCCTTTCTTTTTCTTTTTTTTTTTTTTTTGCTTCATTCGTTCGTTTACTAATATTTTTTTGCTATTTATTGTTGTTTATTTTTGTTCACTTTGCATGGTTTTATATCTGCATTTCAATTCTGGATTATTAACTCGGGTTCTTTACGGCTACAGAACAATATTTATGAAGAAGAATCCACTGTAAGAAAATGAAAAAAATATATTGAAAGCGAGAAAAGATTAAACGCGCGTTGTATTGATTGTTACTTTAACCACCCCCGTTATTAACTACAAAAATCTTGGCAGAAATTCAAATCCTTATTAATAAACCTTAATTAAAATCAAACTGAATTGTTTGAAATATTTTTGCATGTAATTAAAGTGATTTTAAATCAAACCCCTTCTCTTAATTAACTGAAAACGAGAAGCGAAGCTGAAATTCCTAGCCAGCAACCAAGGGAGATAATCACTGCTTCTCCCTCACAAACAGTTGAGACAAATCACTAGTTATTAAAATAATGACATTTACACGAAGCAAAAATTTATTGCTCGGCTTGCATATTCATTGATTATCTTTTTTTTAATTACTTCGTAATTCTTTTTTTTTTTATTTTCGATTGATTAGTAATTGATTTTAGCGGCGAACATAAAAGTGGGAATTGTAGGACAGGCGATGGACGTTTCAATCCGTTAAAAGTCATCAGCAATGATTAAATCCATATTTCAGAAAACTTGATGTGTGTTTGTGTTAGAGTATCGGCTATCGATGTGACGCATGGGATCGTTGAACAGCATTCTTATCATAGTCTACTGCACCGTGTTCACTTCACACTGCTACCCTTGTCAAAAAATTAGTTTATTTCTACTCACTCCGTTTTGTGGATCAAATAATAAAAAACAATTAAGTCTCTACTTCTTAAACGAATCAAGTTTAAAATACTTTGATATTAAAACTGATGTGGCGAGCTGACACTGACAGTAAAGTGGTTAGCCTTTGACAATCAAATTTTAACCTCTGATAAGTGATACACTATATACTCTGAGAACAGATTACAGCTTCATCTAAAGATATATCAGGCTTCGGATATGACTTAAGTATTATTTATTTCTAGTGAGTATCCGTGGCAGCATTAGCAGAAAAAGAGTGAAACACCAAAAAGTCATTCTTTTTTAAAACCTTTTCACCTAACATAAAGCTTAACAGACACTTAATGAAGTAGTTAAATAATGTGGTTGTTGTATGAACGTAAAACGAGTTTAAAGTGATAAGGAATGCAATCTATTTGTATATGTCTAAAATATAACGGTTTAATCTAGATTTGAAGTGGTCAAATTTGTAGTAAGTAGGAAAGCATACTTTTGAAAATTTGTCTTTAAAATTAACGTTTCATTAGAAGAAGGTTTCGTAATGAAAATTTGGTTACGTAGTCTAATGGTTCTTTGAAGCGAATTTCTAACTATTGTAACTGAAGGAATTTAGAAATTAGACAATTTCTAACGGAAATAGATATTCAATAGTTAATTTTTACTTATGATAGAGGTAAACGTAAGCGTTCTATCGACATGTGAAACTACAGAATGTTACTGTAGCAAAACGTGCAGACAGCGTTAATCAAGGTGAAAGAAGCCATGTTTTACAGTTCACAGTACGTTAATCAATCTGGCCAATGAAGACTTTTTTAGTGGGAGACATTATATTTCGGTGTAAGATAATAATAGAAATGTTTTTATTTCCATCTTAAATAACTTCCTTCATTACTTTTTCTAAATTGTCACTTTTATTTACGTGTGTCAAACTAAAATGAAATGTAATATATATTTTTTAATCTCACCGGCACTGGTTTACACAGGAGGAAAGTGATAAGAAAAAGGAACAGATTATAGTAGGTGCAGATAGTATTTCTGACAATATAGACAATCCGATTTCCTTACATCTCTTTGCAAATACATTTGATTTGGTGACTTTAATGCCAATTATGATATATATATATATATATAAGCATGTAAGATAAAATAAATTGAAAATATCATGTCGGCTAATTTTTAATAAAATTCCATTCATATTCACGTATAATCTTTCGCCATTATAATTCGAGTCGAGCCTCCAAGTCGGTAGCTATCACATTACTGATTCTCTTTTGGAGCCTGTCAAGAACAATGCGAAGAACAGCAGGGATGCCTGACCATATTTGACAGAAATACACCATACACGGACAAATGGTTGATTTGTATATATGCAGGATAGATTCAGACAAAAAGTAACATCCTGGATCGCTTCAAGGCGAAGATTTATATTTTAAAATATTTGACAATATCACTCACAAAGTGACATTTTAAGTTTATATTTATTTAATAGAAGAAATCGAGTGTTGAATGTTTTTAAAATGGAAAGACGTACACGCGAATTACAGTCCCACACGGAACGTGGGGGCTTGGAACGAATGCAAAAAATAAATTACTACATAAAAGTCAAAACATGCGAAAAAACAAAAATACGATTAAAAGCGACAATAGAATTGGGTGAAAATGCATTTGGCGATAAAAATCAGGGATAACTTTTTTATTGCTTAACTCATATAAATGGAAAAATTATAGGATGCAAAAATGTGTTAGTTAAATCTTCCTTGTCGGCCGTATGTAATGAGATATATATATATATAGCTAAACGGATCGTCAGAGAAAACTGGCTAACAAGGAAAGAAACGAACAACAAGTATAAAGGAAATTCAATCAACCCACGTCAAATATCCATCCCTGACTAACATATGTATGAATTATGCTTTTGTTTTATTATTTTTTTTAATCACTTAACCCCAAGCAAGGCACTCCACTGCCAGTATTGCGCAGGGGGCTACATAGGGGAAGGTGAAGAGAAGGAGTGGTTAGATATAGGAAATGTCAGAAGAAGGGTGATAGACGGTTAAGGATACCGGGGCTGAGAGTGGGGTAGATGGGAAGTTTGTTTGAGATGATGGATGCGAGTTAGTGTGTTAAACGGTGTCTATTGACCTTACATTTAAACTCCTGGAGATTGTAGCTCTCGGAGAAGCAATCATGTGGAAGGGAATTCCACAGACGGGAAATGCGAGAAAAGAAGCTGTTGGAGTAGAAATTGCGGTTATATTTTATCGGTTTCACTGTAAAAGGGTGGTACCTATTTGCTAATCTAGTATCTCGTGCAAATTCGTACCTAGGGGGCACCAGTGATCTAAGTTCATCGGAGCAGAAGCCTTGAAAGTATTTATAGCAGAGGCACAGGGAAGAGTGAGAGGGTGGTTGCAGCCGGTCCGCCAAGACAGGATCGATTACGTTGCAGATTCTCCGTTGTATTTTGTCAAGAAGCCGGAGGTGGGTAGCAGCGGCACCCGACCAGATGTGGCAGCAGAATTCAATACACGGGCGTATTGGTAGATTTATATATGTGCAGGATAGATTCAGACGGGAACACTTTCCGGGCCCTGCACCGAGAACCGACCTTCATGGCAGCCGACTTAGCGATGGATTCGATATAGTCATTCCATTTGAGGTCCACCGAGAGTGTAAGGCCAAGGAGGCGTAGTGTTTTACTCTCTGGAAGGTAAGCCTGTTCCATGCTAATAGGAGGTAGGTTCGATTGTCTATGATGGTCAATTGATAGCAGCTTCATTTTAGAAGCATTAAAACTTACGAGCTATTTCTTACCCCACTCCACTACGGATTGGAGGTCTTTTTGAAGCTCAGCTGCGATGTTCACTTTGTAGACCACACCAGATTTTTGTCAAGGCAAGAGTAAACTGGGGTGTCACCAGCGTACATACCCACTTGGGATGTTATGGCATCGGGGAGATCATTAATGTAGGTCAGAAAAAGCGTAGGACCTAGGATAGAGCCTTGAGGGACACCCGCATTTGTATGGTAGTTCTGGGTGGCATATCCGTTTAATACCAACTTCAATGTGCAGTTAGATAGGAAAAACTGGATTAGGTCAAACAAATATCCAGTTATATCATAGCTCCGCAGTCTGCGTAGAAGGCTAGCATTTAGAGATATCCAAGGCAACGGTTCGTGCTTTGCTATTCTTGTCGAGAGCCTGGTATATATACTCGGTGATGGTCGTTAGCATATCAGCAGTAGACCTGTTAATGCGGAAACCATACTGTTTGTCCGAGAGGAGCCTGTGGGCTATGAGATGCTGATCCACCTCGGCGTTGATAATGGCTTCGAACACTTTGCCAAATATCGGAACAAAGCTAATAGGGCCGTAATTAGCGGGGTGCGAGTGTTCTCCAGTGTTCTTAAATATAGGATCTACAGAGGAAGACTTACAACAGGCAGGAAACAAGGAAGCAGATAGGCAGAGGTTGTAGAGCTTAAAAAGGACAGAGGACAGTTCACGGGCACATTTCTTCAAGACTATGATTGGGATTTCGTCCCCTCCGCTCGCTTTGTGAGGTTCAAGTTTTGAGATTATGTTAGAAACCAGCGAGGGTGCAATGTGGACCTCATTCAGTTGAGCCTCACTTCTAGATGGGAAGTCGTGTGTAGAAACTCCAGACGAATCCAGTCTCGAATTAGTCGATAATCTCCGAGCAAAGCATTCAGCCTTGTCCGTTGAGGAGGTGAGGACCTCAAATGTATTGATTAGTGGCGGTATTGAGAATTTACTCTTGTTAAGCATTCTTTTATAGATTCACCAGTAGTCTTTGGCGCCATACTTAGAGGATGATATGCGTGGCTTTATTCTGGTAGCAAACAACATCTTAGCTTCGTTAAGTATCTGGTTACACTCATTACGAGCTGAGGCGGAAAGGCCCCTGTTTTTGTCCGACGCGTAGCTATAATAGAGCCGGAAGAAATGATTCCGGTGATGGCGGCCAAGCAAGCGGGCGAGAACCATGGAGACGAATGAGATTTAAGCTTACATTTCCTGGCAGGCATGAAAGCATCGATGCCAGCCTTAACCCAGGAAGAGACCTCGGATGCACAAGCTTCGACGGGAAGACTAAAAACGTTGTTCCAAGGGACATCACAGAGGAAGTTTCGGAACGAATCCCAGTCTGCTCTTTGTTAGCAGTAGGATATTCTACTTGTCTGGGTTATTTGGGTAGGTTGGGAGTGGAATGAAATGTCGACGGTGTGGTCATGGTTTCCTAGAGGGCAGAGCTCTCTGGTAGTGCCAGAATCTGGGATGGAAGTGAAGCAGAGGTCTACTTGTGAGTCCCTTCCGTTAGGTTTGTTGGAGAAACACGTGGCGAAATCCACCACTTGCGTAAAAATAATAGGAAGTGCATTGCTAATATGCTTACGTGGGTTGACTGAATTTCCTTTATACTTGTCGTCCGTTTCTTTCCTTGTTAACCAGCTTTCCCTGACGATCCGTTTAGTTAGGTTGTCTGGTTCTCTTGGTATTATTTATTTATTCCACTCTACCTAAGTATTGAGTGCTTTTTTGTTAGTTGATTGCTCGTGTCGGGGTTTTATCTTTGGGCTACGTGCTGACTCGGTCTGAGATCTTTTGACTGATGTTTACGTACTTAGCTTTTTCTTTTTTTTTAAAACATTTTCCCTTTTTCGTAGATACGTGTAAGGTTTTTAGGCACGAGTATAGTTATTATCTCTTATATATATATATATATATATAATATTTTTATTAAAATTAATTAGAATAACTTGTAATAATGCAATAAATCCGGGATGTGCATTGTAGTGCAGTTGATATCGCCTCGGTATAAGAAATCATACAGCCGATTTCGAATATAAATTGAAATCCTTGCATTCATTTACGCACAAATATGCTTAATAAAGGTACTAATCGGTCTTTTCGCCCTCTAGATATTGGTTAAATAGCAGGATAAATTGGGTTCTCCAGCCCTCGTTGGTAACTAGTCTACTGCAGAAAGTAAGTGCAAACTACTGCGGGAAATTCTGAACAACCAGTCATGTCTCAAAGTGATATGATCGCTCAAACATGTATCTCGTATGGAACTTAACTGATTGATTGAGTGCAATAAATATAACACTTGTGTATTTTTACGTCATTTGGTCTTACTCTTTTTATTATTATGAAGAAACATACCTATTCCTCAGATAATGGATTCTACCTCCTATATTAATAAGAGTTATCAAGAAGTTCTTGGAAAGTTCATAGGAATTCTTATTTTCATGGGTTTGTTCCCTCTTTTTAGGTTCCCCTTGTAAATGTGTGGTATTATGGTGTATGAAGGATTGGCAGATGATGGATGGGTTCTTGTGGTGAACGAACTATTTTTAATGAGTGAATGGGTCGTAATAGTGTTTAGCTAGGTATAGGATAGCTAGTGTTGACCAACCTCTACCCCTCCCCTTTCGGCCTTGTGCCAAAATGTTTGGAATTTTACAGAAATAAATATTGTTCATAGGAATTCTTTAGAT
This sequence comes from Ascarosepion bandense, assembly GCA_037127315.1. NCBI lineage: Eukaryota > Metazoa > Mollusca > Cephalopoda > Sepiida > Sepiidae > Ascarosepion > Ascarosepion bandense. The sequence continues at coordinate 1,473,054 of JBBBDQ010001268.1, read as the reverse complement.
TTCTATTTGAATTCAGTAGAACTACTAGGAAGATGATATTTGTCGGCAGTTAGCCAAATACTAAGGAGTCAGCTTTCAGTGGAAGATTACCAACTTTCCAACATTTTGGGTACGTTAAATCGATTAGCAATTGACATGGCATGATTATAACCTTCAGTGCAAAAACTACTCCGCAGCACTTATATATATATATATATATATGTATGTATGTGCGTTTGTGAGTGTGTGTGTATGTTTGTCTAAGTCAGTGATAGTTTGAAACATTATCACAGAACGCAAGCAAATCTCAAAGTAATCAAGTAAACAGTAGATAACGATTGAGACTGCGCTTGAATTTTTGAAAAATAAATTTAGCTGGAAAGAATCTTAAAGTTGGAAGAAAGTTTCACAGGTGAGACGTGCGAAAAAAGAAACTAATAACATAGAAATATCCAATCCAAATGTAAAATAACGTGTTATTCACAATGTATTAAAGTGCGTACATTCTTAAGGTCTAGGAGTCATGAACCAGAGTAGATCGCTGCAACGATACAGAAGTATGCAGCACCTGCAGTAAGAGAAAAAAGGTGTAGAAGAGTGGACTTTCAGGACAACTTTCATTTAACCGGTTAAAAATTCGCAAAATATACAATGAAGATAGACAAGTGGATAGCTTGATAGACAACTAGCTCGATAGCTGGTACAATAGGTATATAAAAAGATTGACGGGTAGATATTTTAAAAATGAGTGTTTTTTATTATTAATTATTGTATATTATTAAGAAAACGTTATATTTGGTGGATACCAATATTTAAGTAGACATATATTAATTTCTTAAAGACTATATATATATATATATATATATATATATATATATGTTCGTATACAGTCTTGAATATTCGAGAAATGTCATTATAGGAAAATATATGTTCTCTGGTAGATAAATAGATATGAATAAAGAGAAACAGAATATTTAACTTACCTGACACGTTTCCTTAACCACACACAACTATATATATATATATATATATATATATATATATATTATTACTAGAGAGAGAGAGAATGATAGATGCATAGACAGATGGTAACTTTAAGTTTTTAAGTCTAAGAACATCTGTCTTATAACTTCGTCTGAAGTGTTTCAAACAGGATATGGTGAATTGAAATTATTCAAGAATACTATGAAATAGGGAATTATTCTTTATTCTGGGGCGCTTGGCATTTTATATTCATTGGATAGTAATGAAAGTAACATAAAATGTAATTTCTTGTCTCAAACTGTTGCAAGTCGAAAGAATTGTTGTAATAGTAATTCCAAACGACACACTTACGTACTTTTCTTTGCACACATCCGCAGAATTAATATATATATATATATATATATATATATATATATATATATATACACACACACACACATATATATATATATATATATGTGTGTGTGTGTGTGTGCGCGTGTTTGTTCGTATACATTTCTTTATTTCATCGTTATCTCATTTGCTTTTATGCCTTCGAAACGTTTTAATCAAATCTCGTCGTGTTTCTTTTTTACGGCCGAAATAATCGAAAATCTTTTTTTTTTTAGTCTTTTAGCGAGATCTCATGATGTATTTGTTATTTATTGATTTTTATATCTTCTGCTATTTGGCCGTTCAAGTTTGGAATCGGCCATTTAAAACTACCAGCCTGGTGGGCCTATGGTATGCTTTTTCTTTGCGCTTTGACCAGAACTTTCTTGGAAACTTTTAATAAATTCTTTCACACTTGCCCCCAGAGCAAATATAGGAAAACACTTCAATTGACTAGTGATATTGTTACTCGTATTTTTATTATATTTAATATTATTATTAATTTTCGAATATATTTCACGTCGCTTTATGACTAGCATATTTCCTCATCGTCTTCTACTCCTTCTTCTTCTACTCCTTCTTCTTCTACTCATTCTTCTTCTTCTACTCCTCCTCCTCTTTTTATTTCTCTCTTATTCTAGGTTTTGTTCCTGTCTTAGTCGTTCGTATTATATTTTCTTCAACTTAATCTTTAATCTCATCATTTTTAAAGGCACCCCTTTTTCTTAAATCGTTCTTTCACTTTCATTCCTATGACCCATTTTCACTGGTTATTTCCCTTCCATTTCGTTTATGTTCTTCGCTTTTTTTTTTTTTTTTTTTTTTTACTGTTTTTCATTTTTACCTTCGTTTCTTAATTTTCAGTCTTTTCCTCCTGTTTGTTCTCTTTTTTATATATTGTTGCTTTTGTTGTTCTTCTGCTTCTTTTTGTTCTTCTCCTAATTATTATTATTATCATTATTATTTTATTAGTAGTAGTATTTTTATTACTTTGAGTATTATTAGTAATAAAAGGAATAGTATTATTAGAGTTGTTATTATTTTTTTGTTATTGTTTGATGATTTTTCTTTATTATATATATTTTTATCGTTGGTTATCCATTCATTTCTTTTCTATTTTCTTCTTCTTTTCTTCTTCTTTTTCTTCTTCTTCTTCTTCTTCTTCTTTCCCTTCTACTTCTTTTTTCTTCTTTTTCTTCTTCTTTTTCTTCTCCTCCTCATATCTTTTAATCTTGTCACATCTTGTTTTAGTTTTCATTATAATATTGCTTTATTGAGCCAAAATCTTGATTCAATAGAAAGCCATCGAAGTTGATCTGCAGTTTTAATTTCGTGATGGATTTTGATGTGTGGAATCGATACATTCCTAAGAAATATGATAAAGAAATTGATTAGTTGATCAGAGACGCGATTCAAACTCAAATTGCCTCGAACGGCCCGTTCTTCTGTCGGTATGAAAGAATAGTAACGTCTCAGTGTTTTATATATTTTCGACAAAGAACAAGTGATGTGGAACATTTCAACCAACACATTCCCTCGTCTCCTTGAATTCAACAAATAACTTATTGCTTTCTAAGTAAATGGACAATTGACTTTTTATCGTTATTGTCTATTACCAAACGGTGTCTGGACATTTCGTTATGTGAATATATTTGACCATCTTTCTTAAACTTTAGATTGTTTTGTTTGTAGGTTGCTTTCCAATAAATAAGACGTAAAGTAAACCTTTCTAAATCAGAAACAATGATCTGGAATGTGAATGAATATAATGAGGATGCATACATTGATTCCATAAAAAAATCAGAAATTGAAATTTGTAAATAGCAAACACTTCGAATAAGTCGGTGTATCAATCAGTTGTTACAAATTTAATTTAGAATATGATGAACTTCAGCATAAATTTGTCCGCGCTAAAGAAAATGCTAAAAAAATTAAAACCTTTAAACATTGAATCCTATTCTTAAATAACGCTGTCAGTTCAGGACTATCTTAGGTATGAAATGGATGACACCAAATTTAAAATATATCTAATATGTCAGTTGCATATAACTGCTTACCCAAATTCATTGTTAAGAGGTTTTTGAGTGATGTGTGCCCTGTGAATCTTAGCAAAATTACCCGTTTTTAACAACTGTCAAAAGGCGTAACAGAACAACAAAAAAAATATAAAAGACATCAGAAAGCAAATCACACGAGGAATTTTAACATTTAAAATGGATATAGTATATGTTAGTAGAAAATATGCATTGATATAATCATGATGTTATAAGTTACACATTACTTCCAGTATAAGTTTAAGAAGAAATAAGAACATCAGTACTGGAATGCCTGAGAACATATATTAGACTTGAAAAACCAATGTTCCTGAAAAAATTATTTTAAGCGCCTTCCAGTATATATATATATATATATATATATATATATATATATATATATATATATATATATATATATATATATATATATATGTTCGTCTCTCGCAGTCGAGGAAGACCACGACTTCTAGTAGAAGTCATGACTTGCGGTTTAATTGGATTTAAGTGAGGGAGTGTTCCACACGGTCATCAGCCTCACTTTCTCTGCCCATTCCATCTTGGTCTGGTGGCAAGGCATAGGCAAGACTTACCAGAGACTTACCAGAGACAGGGATGCAGTGGATGGCCAACAGTGATAATATTGTTTTTACTGTGCCCTGTTAATAGAGGTCACAGGTTCGAATCAAGCCGAATGAAACACATTTTCGTAACAAAATTTATCGTAAATAATCGGCCAGTTGAAATAAATATATAAATATACTGTTTGATTAAAAACAGAATATCTACTCAAATACGAGTATCGAATAACAATTAAATTAAAATTAAAAATAATGTTCAAACAAATGAATTAAATATATATATATATATTTGAGGAAAATCATATATATACATTAATACATGATACATATATAATACATCTTACAGTAATACAATACATGCAAATATAAAAAATAACAATATTCCTTGAAAGAAACTTCTTCTTCAATGTTTATTTATTGCCTAGTAGTGGAAGGCCACATGCATGACCAAAATGTCTACGATTTAGTATTTCTCTTCTTCTTTCTGTTAAATGAGAAGCTTACTAATACAAAAATTAATATCATTAGTCTAATGGACAACATTTTTATCATTTCTTCGTCTTTTGCTTTATTGATTATCATTAACTAGCATAATATGAAATACATGTTCTATTTCCCGTTAGTATAACAAACGTATACACATGCACGTACACACACACACATGCACACGCATATATATATATTTATATATTTATATACGTAAAGGTATAATTAAAATGATTTTAGCCAACAAGTTACATCCTCTGATAAATACAAATTTAAAAATGTTAGTTTTACAAAATTTATAAATTGAATTATCTTTTCCATTTTACTTTCTTCAAACTCTTTTTACATGTGAATTTTAGTTATTTTTGCATCTATACAGAGGCACACACGCTTATATACATATACATGCGTTGTTGTCAGATATAGACCAAATGAGGATCAGAATCTGATTAAAAAAAGAACAAATAATAAACGTTTATTAATTTATCAGGTTTCAAGGAATGAGATCCACACACACACACACACACACACTCTCTCTCTCTCGCTCTCTCTCGCTCTCCCTCTCACACACACACATATATATATCTAAACTTATTTATAAATAGATCGTTGCCTGTGAGTGTGTATCTCCGTTACTTATAGACTCAGAAACGGCTGAACCGATTTTCTTGAAAATTTACACGGTTGTACTCTAAGCGTTTGAGACTGTTCCTAGCTAGGTTTTTTGTCGATGTACCCCAGATAAATATCGAAAATCGATAATCGAAAAAATCGGGTTATAGAAGGAGTGGGCCGATTTAAAACAAATTTGATACACTCATAGACAAAGACATAAGAAACGATATTCAGAAGTTTCAAGGTTGCAGTTCTTACAATAGTGTAGAAAATCGATAATATATATATATATATATATATATATAAAGCAAGATACTGGGTCTGATCAAAACCAGTTTTTCAGCCCTTTTATTTTAGTTCTTGCTTCGGGTTTGACTCTAAGTAAGTATAATTGTAGTTCTTAGCCTCAGCCATGATACCATTTACTCAGAGAACTTATTTAGCCTTCAAAATTCAGTTTACGACAAAAAAATCTTATTTGATATCGATACCAGGAAATTAAAATTTGACTTACATCCATTCATTTTTCTTTCAGTCTATTGCTTTTCAGTCTTTCGTGCCAACGTCCAAAGAGTCGGAGCTCCAGGACCATGGATTACTTTTAAAGAATTCATTAAACCCGAGCAACGCCGGGCTATACTGCTGGTATATATATATATATATATATATATATATATATATATATATATATTACTTCTGGGTATGCATTCTAGGTAGGTTGCAGCTGACATACGAGATGTCACCAATTTGAAGTCTACGAGGTTATAAACTTTTGGGCAGTACTTTATTCATTGCATTTTGCGTTATTAATCCAACTCTAACATAAGCTTCTCAAGGGAAAATATTTTCGCCTCTCTTCTTTCCCGCTTTCTTTCTCTCTCTCTCTCTCTCACACACGCACACTCCCACTCCCTGTCCCTTCCTTTCTCTCTCTCTCGTTAATCTCTTGCTTATAAAAGTGTTAACAAAAAAGCACAATATTTTGAATTTTACCTTCAGGTTGTCATGTTTCTCCAATAAGATGCTAGTTTCGTTTTTAAACATTTTTTACTAAAGTATTTTCGTAATTATTTTTGAAATGAAGTAAGATTTTCTTGCTGGGAGCCAAACAAATTCACTTTTGCTTTCAAATATCAATCAATCCTTTTAAAGGTCTCATCTGAGATAGTTCTCTTTTTACCTTTCTTGCTTTTATTCTTTTGCCTGAACTGTCAACTCCTTGGATAATACGAAATAAAGGTCATATTTTTTGCTGGTTATATTTATAGCATGTACAGCAATGATCATCGGTGTCTTCAGAAAATACGGCTTATATAAAAGAAAGAAAGTACAATGTGCGTAACCATCATAGGCTTTTTATGAATACCGTACCTGTGGATCCAAGCTATACGATTTCAGAATAATGATAAGAACATATTCAAGGATTGAAACATTGAAACAATGAAGGGGATAATATTTGTGGATAAACAGTATAGGTTTTGGTTGACTATCTACATATTTTTTTAATATTTTATCGCGATAAAAAGTGTCTTTTCTGAATACACGTGATTGTTTACTGTTATATACAACCAAAGAAATTAATATGTTTTATTGTTCCAGGAAGTAGCGATGTAACTTTCTTTATGGATTTAACGCAATTGTCTGTGTCTAAGGCGAACTCAGTCAATTACAGATATGACGGTTCGTAAGCCAATAGAAGCTTTGTCCGATCTGGTAAAACAGTAAAAGCTGCTTATATAAGAATTGCATTCAAATAATGTGAACCATGGCTTGCTCTCATTATTAACTATCACTCTAATTATTAATGAATATTGATATGACATTTTCAGTGTATATGTTTCGAGTAAAGTTCTATTCATTAAAGAAGGTAATAATTTATTTTTTTAGAAAAATGAATATTATTTATTTATTAGAAAATGAAAGGTAATAGCACAAGGTCTAATCAAAAAGTATCGTCACTGTTGCTATGTTAACGAAGCTGATGTAGGCTAAATGATGACCTTGGCCTTTAATCTTATCGCGCATGCACATTGAGGTTATAATATTCTCATTTGCATCCGTTGTTTATAGCATTGCTTGTATGATAAATATGCAGACTGTGATCGACTTACCGAACAATGGAGGTTCAATCAGTGATCATAGCTTGTGCATCATCTTTTGGTATAGCACAACCTCAACATGTACCAAAAACAACCATATATTCTAAATCTTGCCCCTTGTGAAGTTTTACATCTTTCAAAATAGTCATTCCCACTTAAAAAGAAACACGATTCCAAGTCATCAAATTATTCCAAGAAAATGCGACGAGACAGATTCTTGATATCAAAATAAAGGTTTTTTAGCTATGATTACATCAAGGCAAACGATGCTAGATAAAATATCTGATATCTGGAACGTTACTACTTGTGAGGTGATTAATTTGTTTTTTTATAATCATATCGGCTCAAACAAGGTAGTTTGCTGCCACTGGTGTGCAGTTAGTTATATATGAGAAAGGTTATGAGAAAGAGGGACAGGTGATGGAGGTGTCAGGAAATGGGTAACAGAAGGATGAAAATCCTCTCTGATAAGAGTGAAGTGGACAGCAAAAAGAACCATGAGAGAGAGGCTGCAAGTCAGTGAGAGAGGAGATGACTGTTAGCTTTAAATTTAAATTCTTGGAGATTGTAGCTGTCGGTGAGGCAAGTAAACACAAAGGAAAGTGCGAAATCATATTTTTTAATATAACTACTACTATTTTCTAGAAGACGAAAAATAATAGTAACACTATTTCCACATCGGTATATATATATATATATATATATATATATATCTGTGTGTGTGTGTGTGTGTTTGTATTAATACAATGAAGTTAGAGAAATTGATATTAGTGGTATTGTTAGTTGAGTTTTATTGTAATCCGCGATGTGAGCTTATGTAAAAAAAGGTATTTTTTATACTATTATGCACTTGTAAAATCCGAGGAATAGAGAAATTGGCTGATAATTGGGAAAAAAGAGAAAAATATACATTCTCCTTTTTTCATATACAAAAGGAATTGTTTTCAGTCAGTGAAAGCTTGAAAAATGGCGTCGTCATAATAAAATTTCGGGATTTCCTTGATGAGGTCAGGTAAGGTTAAATCCTCAAAAATTATTCCTGGGAACAGATTATATAATCGAAAAACAGCTGAAGTAATTGACAGAAAGGAAGACAGAAAAACATTACGTCATGTGAGCTGTTGATATTTTATTCGTCTAAACATAGCTTCCCGTTAATAGTTTTCCGGGGAAAATAATCTCATTAGTCAAAGCTTTGAGTCGCGTTGATCCTCCAAGAGAATTGGGGACAGCTATAAAAATTCGAAGTAAGTGCGAAAAATCAGTGTTGTTTCGGTAGTTTTTGAAATTGCAGTCGAAATTTAACGACTGAAGAGAAAGGGTTCCCAATAGGGGAACCACGACACAGAGGCTGGTCGCCTAACACAGAATTTATGGCTGAACATGTAAAAAAACGTAGAAAAAACCTTATTGTTTTAAAAGTTATTTGAAGAATTGAAAGCTCTGATTATTCTTAACAAAAAGCTTGCATTGTTATAAAAGAAATTTTTAAGATTTAGTGAGAGATTTTCAGGCGACTAAGACCAAACAACCCCCGCCCGAAAAGTTATTTATATGGAGAATTGACAGTGTGATTATTTTTAAGTTTTGAAGGTTCTGATTACTTTTAACGAAATTTCGGAAGGACTTATTTTTATTTGAAGATTAAAAGCTCTGATAATTTAAAACGAATCCTCTCTCGGTTGTAACTTTCAATCTCGACAATTGAGTTTTCTGCTTTTGTAATTATTTATTTTTTCTTTTACGATAAAGACTTGATTTCGTAACTCATCTAGGCGTCTTCGAACGTACTAATTTATTTAATTTTTTTTTCATGCTGTAATGATTTTATTTTAACACAAGTGTACACACGTTTCCGGTCTGGATATGTTAAATATATGGCTCTCGGGTTTTCACAGTGACTTTCTGAGATCAAAAGGACACAGCTGGGCAGTGGGTTCGTTGTTGCAATAGACGTTTTGAGGCCCAGCTAGTGTAACGATATCATCACGACTAGCTGCCCGAAAGCGTCGTCATAACGGGTTCCGTTTCGATATCATCATCATCATTGTAATCGTCCACGGACGGCCAGGTCATGTTACACATTTGTTTGGCGTGATCAAAGATACACCCTGTGTTGCCACGAAGAACGAAGACCTTGATGCAGATTTCGTCGAAAGAACAAGTACCAGCTAAGACACTTTTCTGGGTCTCCCTGTAATTGTGTTGGCTTTCCGATTTCTCGTGAATCGATTTTCTCCTCGTTTCTCATTGATTGCTGGTTGTTTTGTTTAAATGTTTAACCACAAGGAGGAACAGGAAATGGCAGGGTCGGAGGTAGACGATAGAGAACACAGACTGTCCGAGGAGTTGCGGAGTCTTTTGGGGGAACCAAGGGTGCCGAGCTCTGAGATAGAGGCGAAAATGTTAAAAAGTTGGTTAACGACCGTAGATAAAAGTCAACTAGTCTACGGGCCGGCTTAGAGAAAGACGGTATGCGTGCAAAGTGAATGGGAGGAGGACGATGAGAAAGCTCTCCCCTAACACCGAGAAAATTATAGGAATGAAAGAATATTGGACTGCCATTCGAAAGAGGTCCAGCGTCTACAGTCGAAAGGGTCTAGATTTATAGGCCGATTATTATAAGGACAATCGACGGTAGCACTGGCCAAATAGGCCCTGTGGGCGTGGAATAAAGAAGAAAATTGTGATACACAAGACGTGGATAGATAGATACGTAGGCAGAAGAACCTAGAAAAGGATCCCACAGAGAAGTTTTTATAGACCCAAGTGAGGTAGCAAATGCAGCAGAAAAAGTTCGCGTGTTGTTGGTGAACGAAGCCGCTAAGACAGTTAAATTAAAGAAAGGAAAGAGAAGGATTAATGATGGTAGATGTCTATTTAAATGAAGAAAATATTAATCCTTGGAAACTTTAAGGCTAATGTAAGGACATGTGGGTATCAAACGGAATGCGGTGTTTGAAGTCGATAAAACAGTTGATTCTGAGATTAAAAAGAACCCGAAATGGGGTGAGAAATGGCAGGGTGAATGCCAGTTAGAAGATGTTCGAAATTAGGGTTGGAGACCCTGCGTACTACCAAAAGTCTGGGCAAGAGAAGTTGGTCCAATGTTATTTGTAGCCAGTGATTTAAAATTAGCTGAAGTCGCTAATGGAGAAATAAGTGAGCCCAAAGGTCAGGCAAATAACAGTGGAGGCGACCCTGTTGGAGCAGAATGGCTGTGAATATAAAAAGGTTACAAAAAAAAAGAACAGAGGATAGAACAGCAACCCATTACAGTAGACCCAATAAAAGAATAGCGAGAGAAAACATGAAGAAATCCAAGTAGAGAAGCTGATACTTCGTAAACTAGACAGATAAGAACCCCAAAACAACCTTATTGTTTTAAAAGTTATTTGGAGAATAGAAAGCTCTTATTATTATTAACAAAAAGTTTGCATTGTTTTGAAAGGATTTTTTCAGATTTGGAGATACATTTTCAGGCGACAAAAACCAAACAACCCCTACAACGCCGCCGCTAGTCGCACTGTTATTTGGCTGCCTTTGCAAAGTTTGATAAAGGCCAAAAAAAATATTTTCTAATGTGGAGAATTGTCAGTCTGATTATATTTAAATTTTGAAGGTTCTGATTACTTTTAACGAAAATTCGGAATGACTTATTTTGAAAGTTTGAAAGGCTCTGATATTTTTAATGAAATTTTGAAAGGACTTATTTTATTTGGAGATTGAAGGCTCTGATAATTTTAAACCAATCCTCTCTCCATTGTAAATTTGAATTTCGACAGTTGTATTTTCTGCTTTTTTAATTAATTATTTTTTTTTGTTATTACAAAGATTTTCTTTCGTAACTCATCCAGATGTCTTCGACCTTATTCATTTATTTTTTTTTTTTTTTGGGTGCCCTAATCATTTTCTTTTAACACAAGTGTACACAAGTTTCAGGTCTGGATATGGTAAAAATACGGATAACAGGTTTTCAAAACGTGACTTTCTGAGATCAAAGAACAGAGCGTGCGCAGTGATTTTGTTGTTTTAACAGACGTCTTGAAGACCAACTACTGTGACAAGATCATCACGACTAGCAGCCCGAAAGCGTCGTCATAACTAGTGCCGTTCCGACATCATCATCGTCATTCGGCGTCCGTAATCGTCTACACAGAGCGGACGTGTTACAAAATGGGTTTTACAAAGAAATAAACAAATAAAATAAATAAATATATTTTCAAAATTAAACTAACAATAAAGAAAAGACAAAATTTATCAAGCAAGCTTACCAGCCGCCCAAAACTAAGGTGAGTAAAAGTACAAGAGAAATGCTGAATTGATAGGTGTTGTAGTAGTATTACAGCGGGTATATCTTATTTATTCTTTTCCTAGTTGTAGAAGGATTCCGTTCGAGTGACGGGTAATTGTATATCGTTGCAGGTTAACGGAATTTGGCCTTGTAGAAGATAGCCCACTATAATTCATAAAATGATTATAAAATCAAGAAAGGCAATTTGTCTATAAAATAACATTTATATATATACATTTCAATTAATGTTTTACAATTAAAGCAATACTTGAAATAAAGGTCCAACGGATGTTAGAAAGTTCATGGAAAATATAATGCTGAAAAGATAAAAGATTTAGGCATGTGATGAATGTTTATTCTGAAGTTGCCACTTCTAAGGTCGGTAAGTCAGTAAGTTGGTTTGTGTGGAATGTCTTTGATGAGGTCACTCCTGAGGTCAGTAAGTACTTTTGAAACAAGGTGAAGGAAAGAGATCAGCATAGTTGCCACTCGACTTAAGTCAAGGTGAGATACTGATAACTCTAGCATATCGGTCCATTCTGTCTGTCTAACGATGCTTTTTGTCTTGGCTTTTTATATCTGCTTTTTGGATCAGAAGCTCGTTTTGAATTTCACACTTGTATTTGTTTCCGGGCTTCCCATTGGCTGGTAAATAAAATTCGCGTAGGTTCACGAAATGAAAATTTGATATTTTATTAATTTTATTTTTCAACCGGAACATCTGCGCAAACTCGGATGTCCACGACGTGTTTTATTCATTTGCCTTTTTGTTGTGAGAGAGCAAGCATCCGGTCCATTGTTTTTGTTCGGTCGATATCACCACAGTATAATATATATATATATATATATATATATATATATGAAATGATTTGTTTGAACATTATTTTTTATCGATGCTCATATTTAAGTAGATAATCTGTTTTTAATTAAACAGTATTATATATTTATATCTACTGGCCTGATTATTTATGATAAATTTTTATTACAAAAATGTATGCCATTCGGCAGGAATTTTCGTAATAAAAAATTAACGTAATTAATCAGGCCAGTAGATATAAATATATAATAATGTTTAATTAAAAATAGAATATCTACTTAAATACGAGTATTGATAAAAAATAATGTTCAAATAAATCATTTCAAATTGTCGGTTATTTATAACCAAGTCTCGTTTATCTCCGTTATTTATATGCTGTCAGGGATAAATTGTCCCCAATTTTTCTTTTACTTTCGCACAAGCCTTTTGTTTCCTTTTAAGTACACAGCGTATTAAAGTCAACTGAGGAACAACTCTAAGAAAAACATCATCATGTCGCAATCCACTTCGCCATAAATTGTGAAACGGCATTCATTACTTGTAAGCATTCGCATCCGAAGATCCAATGCGAACATTTCATATATAATGATATTTATGGATAATAGTCCTTCTTTACGTGTCGTGTCTTTTTAGGACATAGACGATTATGACTCTCTACAATTCCCCGACATCTTAGTTCTTAATCAATTTTGGCTTTTTCATTAGATTTTCACACATAAAATAAATGAATGGCTAAAGAGCCATTTCAACTTAAACTCAGTAATTGCTTTTCTTCTCTCATTGAAGATAGAGAGTTAAAACATTTCCTTGAAAGTATTATCAACAATATCTTAGACATTGCTGAAAAAAACATTATCATCTAAAAACAATGTCAACTTAAATGGATGTCAGCGGAAACCAAACCTGAAAGAAAGCACAAGACAAGAAATGAAGGGGGCACTTTTCATGAGTGTATGAAGTAAGAAAAGCAGAATTGAAAAATCACGTGAAAAAGAACATATTAAACAAATTGAACTTGACATATACAAAAATTCGAAACTCCATCCCAACAAACAGTATTATGTTGCACTAATGAAACTAAAATCAAAGACTAAATTTTAAATTCGGTTATCAAAGGCTATCAATGAAATATTCTAAATAACAAAAAAGAAATATTTGAGAGATGAACACCCATCTAAGACACACACACACACACACACACACACACACACACACACACACACACACACACGCACGCACACACACACACACACACATATATATATATTTATATATATATATATTTTTTTATTAGACAACTGTAAGTTATTTAATTTTATTGAAAATATAACTATTTATCTCTGTAAATTGATAATACTGTTTACATAGAGCACACGCTTTGGATCATTATTAATATAAATAAGCTTTTTAGTAATATAACCTGATTTGTATATATATATATATATATATATATATATATATATATATATATGTAGTCATCCGAAGATAGATCTGTTTCGCTGATTCACAGCTCATCAGTACGATTAGACATCCGATTGCTTTTAACCCAAGATTGGAACCCAACCGAATTCTACCTCTGAGGTATGGACGCTCGGTAGACGGAGGCAGACATTTTTAGCGTATGATGTATCATACGCCAGTAATATATATGGTCCATCTAAAATACATTTCCAAACATTATAAGTAAATAGATGTCAGCAAATCCTTTGTTCTTTGAGTTATTATGTTTAAAGAAATATTAATGTAGATGTCGCTGTGTTAGGTTTGTCATTCATGTATATTTGTGGCTTCTTTGACTTTAATATTCAACGTGTATAGTAGTAAGTTAACGGAGAAGTTTTCCGTTTAATAATGGCAGAATACTACTATCGTTAGCATGTGGATAAGATCTTTACGTATGGCTGTATGAATGTTAATGTACTAGAGGCTGTATGGATGTTTCTGTCTGCGTTTTCAGGCGAAAAGCAGCCAAGTCATCCAACCAGTTCTACCGTGTTTTTACTCGCGTTGCTGTGACACGGTCAGTGGCACTAAAAACCATGTAGCGGCAGACCGAGAATCGTTCGGACACCTGAGCACGAAGAGCACATTCTACGGGATGACTGCGCCAATCCTAGCATCTTATAGTACTGCATGGAAGGTATTCAGTAGCAGCTCATGTATCCGTATCATTTGAAACGTACCCAGGCACTTTCGTCCAATAATCTCTTAGCTCTGCATGAAGTTTTTACACATATTAACGGTGTAATTATTAAAATGGCTTCCAGTGCCATCTCGACGGTTTTAAAGTCAGAATTCTTCTCCTACTCCGCTGAGAGCCAGATGTGATTAGATATTGTTGATATGACATTTGATTTCTGCCGCGACTGAAGATAAGAGTGAAAATAAAAAAAAATTACTGTTCCTTTATTTTTAAAGGTAAGTTTTCTCTTCGTTTATTTTTAATTATGATGTGCTTAATACAAAAGTAGATCTAAATATAATTTTAAGAAAATGAATTTAACATTTTCGTGGTACAGAATTTCTCATTATCATAACCATAGTTTAACTATGACTTCATCTTCAAAAATTATTATTGAAATAACTAACGGACACTTTTTTACTGTTAATCACCCCAAAATCGATTGCTAAAGATTGAGTAATATTAAAAATATGATTTCGATCAAGAGAAACTATATGTGACAAAAATGTTCAATTATATATATATATATATATATATATATATATATATATATATATATTAAACGTAACGAGGCAGCAGAAAATTTTCTAAATATATATATATATATATATTTTAATCGTATCACCCCGAGCAAGGCGGAAACGCCACTGATGTGCAGGGGGTTACGTAATAGTGAAAAGCTCGAAAAAGAGAAAGCCGGAAACCACATCCTAAACAGGGAACAAGGGATGAGTCTCTACACCTGTTGTGGAGTGTGAACCGGGCGATAGATCTATCTACTCCAATTAAAAAAAAAACAAAAAACAAAAACAAAGTGAGAAGATTGGAAAAGAGAAAGCCGGAAACCACATTCTAAACAGGGAACAAGGGATGAGCCTCTTAACCTGTTAAATATAACAGACACTGAATATCTATTATGTTTATGCCGTTCTAAACATCGTAAGTTGTCTTTAATTTCAGGTGAACATAAAAATAAAATTTTTATTATGCTGGTCCTAATAATAATTCCACTGCATATATTGGTTTACTACAACCACGCTCTCTCGTAGACTTTTTGATCATAGCTGAATTTAACAACATTTCATAAAAAAACAGCTATGGAGGTAATATTAGACATATTTTAGTCGATAACACAATAAGGCTCCCACATATACACAGTATATTTACGTTCTCATATTGGAGGCTAACTACATTAAATGAAAACAACCCACACTTAATAAAATCACATTTCAATCTGGTCACAACTCATTATATTGCATTTAAACATCTGGTTCTCTTTACATTTCTGTCTCTCACGCGGTGTGACATCATATAATCGCACTACAAATTTACGAACTGCGTCTGCTATTTGGTGACTGTTATCGTCGCATAGCAATGTTTTATGATCACACGAGATGAAATAATCCTTGCTGGTTGATGTCTTTATGTTAACATCAGGTAACCTCTCTGAAGATTGTTCATGTGAGCCGAAAGCTCTGCGACACATAACAAGGCCTGAAAATGTGACACTAGAAGGACAAACTGAATACATAGACAGAGAAAAGAATCAGGATCCCCCACGTCCTGCAGGGATACGGCATATAAAAAAGACATTAATTCGAACGTCAGCGAAAAGTCTTAAAATTTGACTTTGTCTTAATTATTTAAATTTAGTTTGAAAGGAAGCTATCGAGTGAAAATATTAAGTAGCTTATATCAATAATTAAATAATGTTTTAATTTTGATTAATCAAGCGGGTATTATAAGAGTTGCCTTGGTGATTGAAGCTCATTTAGGCATTGAATTCTTGCTCATTAGTGATAAGTACTAACGTTTATCTAATAAAACATGGAGATATACTCAAAGTGGAACGATAATGTTTAAATGAAGTTAATGTTTAAAATGGTATGTAATCTGAATAAAAGTAAAAAAATTAGGAAGTAAAAATTAAGGAAATAATGAATATAAAAAACGGCTGAATATTGACTTGAAGCAGTTAAGATTTTAGTGTCCATAGGAATCATCTTTGTTAGATTCAGTTCAACGGAATGTCATCATCTTAATACAGGATTAGCGTAATATAGATCTTCAGAATCAAAATAGAGCAAATTAACCAAACGGCTGTGACACAAAATTTAACATCATATTATTGGAGAATTAGGAACAGAAGCATTGATAATGAGCGGGAAGAAGAAAGAGTTATCAGGAGAACAAAATTTATGATATTTATATAGCATTTAAATTTTAGCGGATTAAATTTGGCCGGAAAGTATGGTACCGTAAATAATTTCCACGAGAGAGAAGTGCGAGAAAATAAAAGCAAGACTAGTACTACGCTGAAATAAAAAAAAGGTTAAGTAACATAACGATAAACTCATCAGAACCATTACTATAAATGTATTTAGAGGAAATACACAGATAGGCAACGTTATGACAGAGAAAGTGACTGAAGCAGAGCCGCATGATTAGAACCAATAATATGAATATTGAGAAATTAAAATATAAAGAATTAAGAAACTGTCGGTTAAGATAGAAAAAAATGTGATAGAAAATAAATACGAAAAAAAGGAAATATGAAATCTTAACTTGAAAAAATTCGTAATAAGGGACCAGGAAAGCGTATACATGGGAGTTTGTTCTATAAAATCGCAGCTCTGGAAATGATGCACATGTGAGACTTTTTGAAGAACTGCCAGCTCTAAACAGCTTCCACATTATTATCTTGTCTATAAATTATCAGCTCTGTAAAGCATGCACTTGGGAATACATTCTGTTAAGCAGTAGCTTCGAAAATCCTGCACGTGCAAGAAATTTGTATAAATTAGCAGATCTGGAACACATGAATATAGGGATAATTTCACTAAAATAGCAGCTCTAGAAAGAATTCTCACGGGAGTATCTTCTATAAATTAGTAACTTTTGGGAGAAAACACATGGGAGAAATTTCGATAAATTAGCAGCATTATTGCTCTGATTGCCTTTCACAAAATTGTAGTGGTTAACATCAATTGCAGAACACTAAACAGTCACTATAATCTTTTTATATATATAATCATATTGCATCAAGCAAGGCATTTTACTGCCACTGTTGTGCAGGGGGTTAAGTAGAAGGAAAGTTATGTGAAGGGTTGACAGGTTATAGGGGGTGTCAGGAAATCGGTATAAGAAGGATGAGACTACTAATGAGAGTGGATTGTACGTTGAAAGTAGCATGAGAGAGAGAGAGAGAGAGAGAGAGCGAGAGAGAGGATGCAGGTTAGTGAGATGATTATTGACTTAACATTTAACTTCTTAGTGAGTGTAGCTGTCAGGAGGCAAGTAAACGGATGGGAATTCCACAGGTATGAAATGCGAGAAAGAAGCTATTGGAGGAGAATGTGCGTTTGCATTTTGTTGGTTTCACAGTAAAATGTTGGGACCTAGTTGCTTATCTGGTGGCTCGAGTAAATTCATATATAGAAGGCACCAGTGGGCTAAGTTCATCGGAGTGGAAACCGTGAAAGTATTCATAGAAGAGACACAGGGAAGCCACATTGCGCCGGTAGAAAAGTGACTGTATCTGATCTGCCAAGTCGGTATCGATCACATTACAGGTTCTCCGTTAGATTTTGTCACGGACACCTAGGTAAATAGCAGGAGCACCTGACCACCTGACCAGATATGGCAGCAGTATTAAATGGACGGATGGATGTTAGATTTATATATCTACAGGATTGTTTCAGAAGGGAATTATTTACTGGACCCACACAGAGAACCGATTTTATATTGTCATTCCACTTGAGATCTGTTGTGAGAGTTAACCCGAGGAGGAGCAGTTGCTGATACTCAGTAGATATTGGCAAAAATTTCCGAGCCACTGTACCCAAGTTTAACTCATGCAAGAAAAGTAAACTAAAAGCAGGTTTTGTCATGTAAATAATTAAGGGGCCTATTCTTAAAGAATATTTCTATCTGAAAGACGTTAGAAATTACTAAAGCACACGTATTAATTATTATGTATACCAAGATCCACTTAATATATACTGTAAATACTATGTTAAATTGGCTTTTCAAAATACAACACGTCAAGCAGCTGTTATTTTGGTAACAACCTAATAAAAATTATCAGAGCTAAAAATCATACACAAGAGAGTTTTTTATATAAATTAGTAGCACCAAAATGCAGGCACACGAGAGTCTTACATGTAAATTAACTGCTCTTGAATACATGCAAATGGGATCCTATTCTATGAAATAGCAACTCTTGAGAGTAGCACATAGAGGCCATTTCTAAAAGCAGCTCTAGAAATCCTCTACATGGAAATATTTCCCATAAATTAGTAGCTTTTGAAATCATTCAAACGAGAGACCTTTCTATAAATTAGCAGATCTAGAAACTATGCCCATGGAAGTTTTCTATGAATTCCCTTCTCCGGACACAGACACATAGTCATTTTTCTATAAATTAGCAGCTCTGAAAATCATGTAAATGTGAATCTTTTCTATAAATTAGCAGCTCTTGAAAGTCGTACACATATGAGTCTTTCTATAAAAAATAACTCGGAAAATATTCATATTGGAGTATTTTCCATGAATCAGCAGCTTTGAATACAATGCGTAGTATAGTTTCTCTTGAAATTAATAAATCTGTAACATTCTATAAATAAAGAACTCATGAAAGCAGACACATGGGTTTCTTTTCTAGAGGTTAGAAGCTCTGTAAGTCATGAACATAGCAATTTTGTTTTTAATAAGCAGCTCTGGAAAGCAGGCCCATGATAAAATTTACTATATAATAACAGTTCTGGAAAGCATTCATGGAAGTTTTTTTTTCATAAATTCGCCGCTTTGAAAAGCATGTGAATCAGTTCTTTTTTTTAATTAGATGTTCCAGAAAGCTACATATACGAGATTTTTTCTATAAATAGGCAGCTCTGGAAAGCATGTATATGATAGAATTATCTCTAAATAATTACCTAAATTTTACATAAGTGAGTCATTCTATAAATTAGCCGCTCTGGAAAGCATTCACATGGTAGTGTTCATTATAAATTAGCTGCTCTGATAAGTATACACATGAGATCCTTCTATAAATTTACATCTCTGGAAAGCATGCACATGAGATACTTTTTTATAGATCAGTAGAAATCATACTCATGGAATCACCTCTGTAGATTATCAGCTCAGAAAAGCATGCACATGAGAGTATTGTCTATAAATTAGCAGCTCTGGAAAGCATGCATATTGCAATTGTTTTCTAAAGGTTAGCTACTCTGTACTATATATTAGCAGCCTTGGATAACCTGCACATTAGAAACTTTTAATATAAGTTTGCATCTCTATTCAGAAAACACATGGTGGTCTGTTTTTTAATTTATTATCACTAGAAAGCTTGAACATGGTGTTTGCTCTATAAATTAGGAGCTTTAGAATTAATAAATGTTAGGGTATCTTGTATAAATGAGCAACCCTGGAAAGCATATATATGGTACCTTTTTCTTATCAGGTTTATTGTTCAATATACTGTTAGACATTCCAATCAAATTATATGATTTGTATTGTAAAACACTTCAATATATTGAATGTATCTCACTGATAGAATCAAGTTTAGTTTATTATTATTATTGATAATAATAATAATAATAATAATAATAATAATAATAATAATTTGTAATATTATCATTATTATTATCAATTTTGTAGAGAGAGACACATGTTATCAAAGTGACATTCGGGTGCACATTTACGAAAGCACAATGCAACAATCGTGATACCCAACAATATAATAGTCTATATTCAACATGCAATAACTATATACCCTTCGCAATTATCGTTCTACAGTGTATTTTATCATAGACTTTAACGAGATTTCTTGAACAAGACATTAAGTCGGAGGTTTTTCTTCAGGGCGGCAAACCATATCAGATCAGGCGACAAGGTTGTTTCGCTTTCTCTCACTCTTTTTCTCTCTTTCTGGTTTGCAAACTCACTATGCCTACACCATTTTTCTCTACCTCTCTCATTCTCTTTCATTCTGGTCTCTGCAGTCTCTGGTCTCCGGATTTTGTCTCTTCATGTCTGTTCTTCCGCGGGTCTTTCCGGTCTGCCACCGCTGCATGTCTTCTGTCTGGTCTCATGTCTGGTCTATTCACGCTGAATATCTCTATCAAGGTAGGTCGCCCTGGACAATGGTGCAATGAACGCCGTCCGAGCAAACCTTGAATCATGTCAGCGTCGGTTTTCTCAGGTTTGTAATGATTATCTTCTGGTCAGTCATCGTTCTCTGTCTATAAATCTCTACGCAATCTCTACACGTTGTCGTTGTCTCCCAAACCGCCCTAACCACCCCTCTCTCTCTCTCTCTCTCTCTCTCTCTCTCTCTCTTTCGGTTGTTTGGCTTTCTGATATTTATATACACTGTGCAATAGATGCAGTAGGACATGATGTGCTCTGGGAATGCCAGCGCTCCCTAAACAACCAGTCAGGGCTATCTAGGCAACTTTCCATATAGATGGAATTACTCCTCTCTCTTTAGAATCTTAACTGAGCCCCCTTTTTATTTGATAACCTGATCAAGCCTGTCTGTATACTGCTTTGTGTGAGTGCCTCTCACAATTAACATCCAGGTGGCGATACATGTTCTGCATTCTTTGAAACTATACTGGGCATTTTTAGCTTTAGTCATTTGACCAAAGATCTCAACTAAAAGGTTAGTCATCATCTCTCCCAAAAACCCAAACTCACTCTTCTTTTGTCTTTGTGTTTAATCATTTTCGTACCTGAGATTTATCATTTAAACACTTTTGCTAACAAGGAAAAATCCCTTTATTTGAGACATTTAATCGCACTTCGACAGACAAAAAATTATTTACCTTTCTTTTCTATTTTCTTTTCGAAGCCTGTCTTCAATGAGAGGTTAGTTTTTATAAGGTGGCCAAATTTTGCTCCCAGGGGTCTCTCTGTTTACAATAGTCGTAAAAATATAATCTAAGCCGGCTGCTCGTTTTTAATGATCGTAAATATACAACCTATTCTTTCTAGGGTGTCCTTAGAATGGGCCATTATATAATCTCAGTCTTCACCAAAACCAAATATTTGCTTTAACAATACTGCAGACGAAAAAACTCATAAGCATTTTCTTCTCCGTTTCTTCGTCTGGTTAGTATGCATTTAGTCAATCGAAAATAGTTTTTTTGCTGTCTAGTTTCTCTTCAATGTATTAGCACATTTTAAATAGTGAAAGCCATGCCTTGTGTATTATCAGTGCATTTATTATTAGTAGTATTACAACACTTTCAGTATTTTAGAAAACAAAAGAAAAGACAGAGTTTAAGAACTGTTCAAATATTTCGCATGAAAGGATAAAAAATTCTCTGTAAATATAAGTCTTTGTAGAAATGTCACTTGTCTTGAAAAAAGATGGCTGTACAGTATTAATGGAATGCACTTAAAAGTAACAAGACGATATACATTACAAGAATGTGAGTAACATGCTGTAGAACATGATGAAGATGAGAATAACATGATGGGGAACATGATGGGATGTGAGTTAAATGATGGAATGGGAACAACATGATGCAATTGTGTGTAAGTTGATAGTAATCATAATAGGGATGTGAGTAACATGATGATGATGATGCTCATACTGACATTTTTCATTTGTTGATTAGGCAGTAAAACAATTAATGAAACAGTTTAGTATATTGTATGTATTATTACCTTTCATTTCTGCTGTATACGTATTACTTCCGGTTCCAAAGCAGAAACCTAAGGTTAAACCATGATTCCATTATATTTTCTACTGTGTCTTTAAATAAATTTAGCCTAAAGCCACCAATATTTTACTTAGAAACAAGCACTTTGTAAGTTATGAGATTTACATATTTCTATTTCTCTAAAACTTAGTAGAAATATCTTTAATAAGAACGTTTTTAAGTCAAACAGAGGACTCAAAACACATCTGGAATTATTTCTGTCTTTATTTCCCGTGAATTTTGATAATATTTTTACGATCTTCAAAGATGCATTAAAGTGCGGAAATTCTGTTTTCTAGGCTTTAATCAAAATATCTGAAAAATTAAGTTTACTTCTTATATCTGTATAAATTTTAAAATCCCATTTAAATGTTACAGATGACATATCTGTCACTGTGTGGGGGCAGTGTTTATACCAGTTTCTTCGACTTTTTTTCATAAAATTTGCAGATATTCCATTGCAAATATTGGCCCACACTGTCCTCTAATGTCAATGCAAGTATTGTAAAAGCTAAATGAATATCCTTGTTTCTGGAAATTTATCACAGAATCTGCATTTCGTATTGTTATGGGAAAACAAACTTATTCCTCAGATAATAGAATCTCCCCCCCTATATTAATAAGAATTAACAGGAGTTCATAGGAGTTTTTAGACTTCTATTGGAGAATTACTAGTCAGTTGATATTAGTCGGCACTTAGCCGAATACTAAGGAGTCAGTTTTCAGTAGAAGATTACCAAGTTCCTAACATTTTGGGTACGTTAAATTGATTAGCCACCGACATAGCACGATTATAACCTTCAGTGCGAAAAGTACTCTACAACACATTAAGACAATATTTCAGTATGTGCGCTAAGTAAATTCTTGGTAGCAAGCATCGGTCCTATGCAATACGTCTAAGGCATTCAGTTTCGGCTTTTATCCTCGCTCTAGATAACCACTTGTGGGTTCGAGGTTTTTCTACATCAGCTTGCATGGTAGATGCAGTGAAGGAACCATGAAGATGCTAATGCTGCAATCATTTCTGCATTTGGTAATTTCATTTGATTTTTTAGATTCTTTGCGTTGAAATAAGCTTATTATTATTTTATTTTACTTTTTGGCGCCTCGTCACTGACTTGAAATTCCCTTTTGAATTTGTTGGCTTCCTTTATTACTGATTAAAGTTTCTTATTTCTTCCATGCTTTTTTTTAATACGGATCATTCAAGCTTCTGTAGTTACCAGATGCCGTTGATGACCGATTTTTGTGTTTTGTAAGAAAGTTCTCTTTTAACTAATTATCTGCATCTTTCTCAAATGGAGTATAATTATTATCATAATTAATTTCTTGAATTTCTGTTGTACAAACATTTCATTTTAGGCCCCACCCATAAACATTTTTCATTGATCGTTTTTGTAATAAACAAATAACACCCATTTTACACAGAAAAATACCTTCATAATATGTGATTGAGCCACTGGAAGAATGGTAGACTTTGAAAAACAATAGCTACTCTAGCATCTACGCATCGTTCATTCAGCAATGAATTAGAACACTCTCAGCTATTGGGCGTGTATAATGATAATATACACGTTAAAAGTCTACCTCATTCTATCGATCGTCCATAGCTCAGAGGTGGAATCGCCGACTGACTCCTGTAACGGTCGCGTTTCAGTTCTGGGTAAAAAGCAAGTGGATGTCTGACCGTAATGAGGAGCTGTGATACAGTGAAACAGATCTGTCTGCGGATGATTATTTACGCTCTCACACCCTGATTAAGGGCTCTGGAAGAATGGTAGACTTTAAAAAACAGTGGCTACTCTAGCATCTACGCATCGTTCATTCAGCAAAGAATTAGAACAATCTCAGCTATTGGGCGTGTATAATGATAATGTACACGTTAAAAGTCTACCTCATTCTATCGATCGTCCATAGCTCAGAGGTGGAATCGCCGACTGACTCCTGTAACGGTCGGGTTTCAGTTCTGGGTAAAAAGCAAGTGGATGTCTGACCGTACTGAGGAGCTGTGATACAGTGAAACAGATCAGTCTGCGGATGACTATATATATATATATATATAGGTTTTCGGTCTGCTGTCTTGTTCTTTTCTTTTTTTTATTTCTATGGAGTTTGGTTTAGTATAATACATTGTTGTGATTTACCCGTAGTTAACTCTTTTTGATAAAATTACACCATGTTGCATATAAATAAGAAACAAAGAACCTGGTCTAGACCGCAGATCGGGAACTTATTCCTGACGGTGGACGAAATCATAACCTGTTCTTCACAAAACTTCGAAATCTGCATGAATCTGCTCAGTTAAGTGACAAACTTTTCTGCATTAATTTTATTAATGGACTATCTCTATCCCGATATCAAACAATTTCACGTAAAAACATTGCTTGTCAGTATACCCTTTATCAGTAAATCTACTGAAAAAACAACATTCTTGGCACTAAACATTATCACAACTATATATATATATATATATATATAGAGAGAGAGAGAGAGAGAGAGAGTGAGTGAGGTCCAGATATATATATATAGAGAGAGAGAGCTGGAGAGAGAGAAAGAGACCATTACTTTTGAAAATATATAAATTCAGTAAAATAAATGAATTTTACATCATTAGACTACATACTTATGTTCCTAGGGATGATCATTAATTTCTATGTATATAATTACTTCATTATATGTGATTGTATCATTTCATTTCTTATACTTACCCAAAGGTGGCCGCATGCAAGTGAG
This sequence comes from Ascarosepion bandense, assembly GCA_037127315.1. Classification (NCBI taxonomy): domain Eukaryota; kingdom Metazoa; phylum Mollusca; class Cephalopoda; order Sepiida; family Sepiidae; genus Ascarosepion; species Ascarosepion bandense. Next base: position 1,448,167 of record JBBBDQ010001268.1, on the reverse strand, counting down.
TCAGTATTTATTGATGCGTTCAAATTCATTGGGTGATATTAAATAAAATATTGTTATACCTATCATTACTCCGAACTAGTTCCTTCTTCAGTTGGCAGGGAGAGGGAAAACGAAAGATAGATGGCGCCAGTGAGTGGTTATGAAACGACTTCAGAAGCAAAATGGCTGACGATTACACCGCGTTCTCTGAAATCACATGAAATTGAGGCTGTATAACTACATCAAAAGCAGCCTTGATGTTTGAACAATTTGATTATTTGCATCAGAGTAGGTTTCACAATGATAATTACATTGTTTCTCGTTTATATTTTTACGTGCCGCCACACTGGTGATAATATCTACCATTGACTTTTCCCCGCATCAGACAATTTTTCTCTTGTATTTTTACATATGCCATTGCCCCCTGTTTATGTGTTATAATGTCCATAATTAGTTTTTGCGAGATTTTGGATGCTGTGTGCCCAATGTTTATGTTCATACTGCTTCTCATATATACATAGTAACACATATAGACACAGGAACACACACACACACTCGTCATATAACGATATGAATAGAGAAACGGAGATACTTTTGGTTGGATTTTGTTTTGTTTGTTTTTTCACGAGGCTTCAAAAATGTGACGTTCAGTGTGAACCGAATTCAGAACACATTGTGATTCGTTTTGCAAGAAAATTTATATTCAACAATATATAAGAATCTAAATTTAACTTTAGTCATACTCAAGAAGGTATCTTAGAGATATCTTCATTTTTCAATATATTTCTCTTGGAAATATATTATTAATATAAAATATACAACAAATCAAGTCATCTAGTCAGTCATAAACATATACGCGATTCACGCTTGGGCAATCATACCTTTTTCGGTTCTAGGCTGACTTGGCAGAAGATTATCTCACATTGTCTGCAAATTCATTCTGTAACTTGCTACATACCAACTAGCACTATACGATCCAGCCAGACTTGGTATTCAATTCATAGCTAAATTAGAGATGGATTCATGCATTTTGTGAAAGGTATTTGTACCTGATTGCAATAAACCCAGCTAAACTTGAACCACGATCTCTGATTTCTCATTCTCAGCCGTTATCCGTTAAACTACTATAGCAATACGATGCCCAAAAGCAACTAAAGAAAGAGGCTTATTTAATGAATTCTGTAATACAACGTAAGATTAGGAATTAGAAAATATGCGGATATGAAGTTTATATACAATGATTGATTCTAGACTGGAAGATGTAAGATTTGTGGCTTTCGTGGAATCATGCACGATGGTTATTGTACCAGAAAACCGCGGTTCCCTTCAAGAATGCAAGTGGAAGATCCTTCTTAATAATGAAATACTTAAGAAATGATGGTGATTCAACAATGTGGATGTAGATAACAATAACAAGGTCAACATTATTCAAAGTGACTTACTTACAAATTATTAAAATCAGAGGAAGATATCGTTGCATAAATAGTTGATTTTACATTTCTGGATTTCCTATCTATCTATCTATCTATCTATCTATCTATCTATCTATCTATTTCAACGCATAGAAGCCAATAAAAGCCACTTGGACGCAATGGCTACTTACAAAGTGTGAAAGAGAGGAATGTATAATATCAGGCTTCAAAGAAGCATAAGATAACGATTGACAGTGAATAGGAAATTTTGATGGTGGAATTTACAGGAAAACAGGAAGACGGAAAAGACATGAACAAGCGATATTTGCAAAAGCGTAAAAATATACAAAGAACTTATGGTTAAAACTAGTAATTTAAAATTGAAAATATGAAATTTAACAATGTAGTCCGATTTATAAATTTAAGAAATCATAGCAAAATGTTTTCAGAGCATTTGCCATGATAATAGTTATATAAGAAGGAAATTTAATCCACGTTACGGCAGGTGTATATATATATATACATATATTGCTTCTAGTCAGGACTGAATCCCTACCAAATTCATAACATCAGAGATTCTACCCCTACCTACTAGGCGCTTGGTGGAGGAAAGGAGATATTAGAGTGTTATATGCACAATGTAAATACAGCCCAGTAGCCTGGAGAGTTCAAATTCATTACTGAATGAACTATGCGTAAATGGCGGTATATATATATAATCATTTCACCCTAAGCAAGACATTCCACTGCCAATATAGCGCAAGGGGTTACATAGGTGAATGTGATGAGAAAGAGTGGTTAGATATAGGAAATTTCAGGAGGAGGGTGATAGACGCGTAGGGATACCGAGGATGAGGGTTGGGTAGATGAGAAGAGTGTTTGAGAGAATGGATGCGAGTTAGTTTGTTACGTGATGTCTATTGTCCTTACATTTAACCTCCTGGAGATTGTAGCTATCGGGGAAACAAGCCTGTGGAAGGGAATTCCACAGACGAGAAATGCGAGAAAAGAAGCTATTGGAGTAGACATTGCGGTTACATTTTATCGGTTTCAGTATAAAAGGGTAGGATCTAGTTGCTAATCTAGTATCTCGTGCAAATTCGTAACTAGGGGACACCAGTGATCTAAGTTCATCGGTGCAACAGCCGTGAAAATATTTATAGAAAAGACATAGGGAAGCCATGTCACGCCGGTGAGAGAATGACTGCAGCCAGTCTGCCAAATTGGTATCGATCACATTACATACTCTCCGTTGTATTTTGTCAAGAACTCCGAGGAGCGTAGCAGGGGCACCCGACCAGAAGTGGCAGCAGTATTCAATACATGGGCGGATGGTAGATTTATATATGTGCAGGATAGATTCAGATGGGAAAAATTTCCGGGCCCTGCACAGAGAACCGAAATTCATGGCAGCGGACTTAGCTATGGATTCAATATAGTCATTCCATTTGAGGTCCACCGAGATTGTAAGGCCAAGGAAGCGTAGTGTTTTACTCTGTGAGAGGCAAGCCTGTTCCATGCTAATGGGAGGTAGGTTCGATTGTCTATGATGGTTAATTGATAGCAGCTTCGTTTTAGAAGCATTAAAATTTCTTAGTCCAGTCCACTACGGATTGGAGGTATTTTTAAAGCTCACCTGCGAGGTTCGCTTAGTCGGCCAAACCAGATTTTTGATCGAAGCGTGAGTAAACTGTGGTGTCATCGGCGTACATACCTACTTGGGATGCTATGACATCGGGGAGATCATTAATGTAGATCAGAAAGAGAGTAGAACCTAGGATAGAGCCTTGAGGGTCACCCGCGTTCGTATGGTAGTTCTGGGAGTAATGTCCGTTTAATACCACATTCAACGTCCGGCTAGAGAAGAAAGACTGGATTAGGTGAAAGAAATGTCCAGTGATACCATATCTCCGCAGTCTGCGTAGAAGGCCAGCATGCCAGACTCTGTCGAACGCTTTATATATATCCAAGGCAACGGTTCGGGCTTCACCATTTTTGTCGAGAACCTGATATATATACTCGGTGCTGGTTGTCAGCATTTCAGCAGTAGACCTGGTGAAGCGGAAACCATACTGTTTCTCCGAGAGGAGCCCGTGAGCAGTGAGATGCTGAACCACCTCGGCGTTGATAATGGCCTCGCACACTTTTCCAAAGATCGGAACGAGGCTTATAGGGTGGTAATTTGCGGAGTCTGAGAGTTCTCCAGTGTTCTTAAATATAGGAACTACAGAGGAAGACTTCCAACAGGCAGGAAAACAGGAAGCAGGAAGCATATAGGCAGAAGTTATAAAGCTTAGAAAGGACAGAGGAGTGTTTAGGGGCACATTTCATTAAGACTATGATTGGGATTCCGTCCCCTCCGCTCGGTTTGTGAGGGTCAAATTTTGAGATTATGTTAGAAACAGCGAGAGTGTTCACTTGAGCCTCCGTTCTACGTAGGAAGTCGGGTGTAGAAACTCCAGACGAATCCAGTCTCGAATTGGTGTAGAATCTGATACTACACCTCGATAACAACTGTTTATCTCTCTCGTCGTTCAAAGAAATCCAAAAAACAACTAAATGACAAAAAACCGACCTGATAAATTTCTATTCCTATGATAACAATAAAATATAATCCGGTATACACATAGGATACTACTCGAAATATTACAGAATATGCAGCCCGCACTTAAATGAAGAGGAGAGATATATTTAAAACAGTTTTAACTTCTTCAGTAAACTAATAATTATATATTAAATGCAAAACAAAATGACCATAGATATTCAAAAACAAGAAAACGACCATCCTGAAAAGCCCAAGTAACCAAAATAATATATTCTTCTACCAACTAATTCTATCACATATACATTCGAAAAGAATATATATATAATGTTGTGAATTCTTCTTTAGAAAACCACACAGTATAATAATAACAAAACAAATATGAGAGGAAAAATGTAGTATACTGAATAAAAGATATACGATCTGTACACGGTTAGTAGATGTATGAATACTTGTTAGTAAGAGTCAAATATATAAAAGAAGTAAGTCAATTCTCTTGCTGACCCACGAGCAGCAGTTACACTGCTTTGACAAACACTAACTCTTACAACAACAACAACAACCCGTTCTGTGCATAGAGGATTATTTGTAGTCCATGGAAGATTCTATAGAGTGTGTGAAAAGATTTCCGCCATAGAATCTTCACATTTATAAGGTGAGGAGCTTGGTTCTTCACCTCTTCTGTTTTGGATTTGATTCACGTGTTTTCTATGCGTGCATTGTTTCTCTTTGCTAGTATACATTACACTTTTAATTCTGCTTATAATTATACCTGGCTCCCAATACGCCATATTGTTATTAAAATTTTGAATTATACATTTAGTCGGGGTTGAACGATCTTTTCACTATTGTAGGTGTATTCCGATTATTGCTTTTAGCTAATAATTATTTCGCGAAAATCGATCCGATTTTTCGCGCGAAAATCACCTCGGCCGGTGACAGTCTTGATTGTGTGTTCTGGTTTGGCGTAATACGGTAGACTTGTAGGAATTGCTGTAATGCTTTTTTCTGATGGTGTGTCTATCGCTTTTTTAACGCCCTCTTAAGCGTATCTACAAATCTGTCAGCAAGCCCATTTGATCGTGGGTGATAGGAAGCTGTTTTATATGTCTTATTAGGTATATTTCACAAAAGGTTTTTAAAATCAACTGACGTGAATTGTGTACCATTATCTGTGACTAAAACGTCACGACGCCGAACCTCGCAAATAGTTCATGCAAGCAGATTATAATATTGTCGGTTGTTGGGTGTTTATATCTAAAACTTCCGGCCATTTACTAAAGCTGTCTACTATTATAAAATAGTAGTAGCCATTTATAGTTCCTGCGTAGTCTGCGTCTATTCTTGATCACGGTTTGTACTCCTTTGGCCAATTATTTGCATAATCGGTGGCGACTTTGTGCCGCCGCACAGCTTTTACACTTTTCCACCATCTGTGCGATATCCTCATCCATTTTTGGCCATTACACATATCTTCTCTTTAGTCCTTTCATGTGATTTTTCACGGGATGTCCTGCATGAAAGTTTTTTAAGACTCTCCTTTGAAGTAACTTTGATATCACGACCCTTTCATTATACAGTAGTACATTGTCACAAATTGAAAAACTATTTGCCAATTTTGCGTCTCTGTCTTCAATTTTTCTTTGTCGTGTTAACAAATTCATCCGCTTCTGTGTTTCTTCATATCTCTAGCTATGTAACCGGTAGTTCTTAAACCGTGTTACTTAGTACTTTGCTGATTTCATCCTCAGCTCTCAGCGATTCTATCACTGAGTCTTCCAATGGTTCACTTTAGGAATCAGCCTCGATAATCCATCTGCGTGCCCTATTTTTTTATGATAAATATTCTAGTTTAAAATTGTAGTTTATTATTGTGCTCCACCTCAGAAAACCCTTGTGTTATGTAGTTTCTTTGATATTCTGGTCACGTGGGTTGTCTTAATTAGCTTTTTATCTGTCGTTTTTTACTTGTTTAACCAGCTTACCCTGACGATTCGTTTAGGAGAAACCTAGGAAGGCTCGTCTGGCTCATTAGGTGTTATATATATATATATATATATATATATATATATATATATATATATATATATATATACCGAAATTAACGAAGATTAACGAAACTTGGTTATAAACAACCGACAATTTGAAATAATGTTCAAACAAATCATTTCATATATATGTATGCATGAATGTATGTATGTATCTATGTATCTATTAGCATTTAAGATAAAAGGGATTTATATATGTAAGAAAATCAGAAATCATATTCTACATTAAAATTAATTTTGCTCAAAGTATTTAAGGATATTTTACGCCTAATTTAATGTTATGTTGTGTGTGACGAAATAGTTGAGTAAATAATCACAAACAACGGAAATAAAGTAAATGAAATATATTACCGGGAAAAGGTATGTACAACAGCGTTATTAGTAGAGTACAGGAACAAGGGTTTAGTAACACGTATAGTAGTAAGACGTAGAGTCTGTGTATAGCACACTTACGGTTCGCTACCGGAAATACTCGACTGACTTGGTATCGAGCTGAACAGTCAACCAAAACGGTGAACAGTCAACGCTAACGCAACGTGAACACCGAGGTCTTTCCACTACCACTTTATGTAGTGGTAGGAATAGTCCATTATTAGAACAAAGGTGGAGCTCGCCCTAGCATTTAATTAATTTCTGTTGTTTAATAAGCTAAGTTTATTTAACTAATTTTTCTACATAAATTACATGCGTTGTCTTTTCCATAGTGATGGTTTCATCTTACTACACTATCCCATGTACTAATAGATGCAGAACCAGTGTTCATCAATTGCTAGAAAAGCGGGTAAAGAGAGCGGTTTTGTTTATTTATTTTATATTTCCTACTTATTTTATGTCTGTGTATGTATTTTATATTTTCTATATACGGTAGAAAATATTCCAAGAATTTTCAGTGCAACAGAAATTGAATTTTTTCCCCCTTCTGCAATATGTATTGTACATCACAATACTTTATTATCAGACATTTGTTGGCCTTTTATGTGACAGATCATATTCTTTTCAGTAGTTACATTAGTAGTTACAATAGTTTTTAAAAATGTAAATCAATTGGACATGTATTTGTTTAACATGATATTGTTATGTTAAGATATAGCTTTATTGATCTTACAGATGTTACAATCTATACATTAATATTTTTGTTATTTTTTAGCGTTTTGAATGTTTAAATTGCTTATGAATAAAACATTAGAGATTCATCTAATGTCAATTTAAAAATAACTATCTAAGGTGGATTAAAATATATATTGTTAGGCATACGATTTTTTCATTTATTTTTACCGTTTTTGATTTTCCTTAATTTGCTTTATGATTATTTATTTCTGATGCTTATATCTAATTATATTTTTATCAAATCATGCTGAATTTTTTAGATAATCTGACTTGAAAATATTTATGCAAATTAACTATTTTTTATGATTCTTTACTGACATGTATATGGTTAATTGGTTGTTGGTTTGTAATAACCATTATTCCAGGGTCACCTCGATAATGTTATCACTTTATCATTGGTGATAGTGGTAATATTTACGTCGTCATCTTTGAAACAACGTTTCAGTTACTTTTTCAATCAGTCTATATTTCTTGGGTTTATTTTAACGAGGAGAATTACACCGCAACTCTATATAATCTTATGGCTTTATTGTCATAATAACAATAATATTCTAAACATTTCACATGTCCACGCTGAGTCATATGCAATCATTGCAATGTTACAGTCTGCATTATTTGTTTTGGTCTAGAGAAAATCATTACGAGATAAAACAGGTTTTTTGAGAGCTTTAGGATTTTGATTTCACAATCGCTAATAGTTTTTGCCAAATTGATACTGGACATTTGCAGATTCTCGGTGATGAACGGGTAGAACTCACAAATATCGAACTGGAAGAATGTAAATTAGTTCTTATTTATATGAGTAGAAAATTATCTGGATTATGCTGTTTGATGTAAATGAGTAATTACTATGTTATCTATTGTTTATTTGCAAGATTTTTCGAAAATGTTTTTGCTTACTTTATCAATATAATTTTTAATTTAGTTAAACAATTAGTACTGAATTTTGTTTGCCAAATTTGCATTTGGGTCTCTACCAGTGATGAATTCTTGTTGTTCATGTAATTTTAATCATATCATCAATTATATATATATATGTCTGCGGATGACTATATATATATATATATATATATATATATATATATATATATATATATATAGTCATCCGCAGACAGATTGGTTTCGCTGTATCACAGCTCATCAGTACGGTTAGACTCCGATTACTTTTTAACCCAGGATTGAAACCCGACCAAATTGGCGTCAGTCGGTGATTCTACCTCTGGACCATGGGCGTTCAGTAGAAGAAGGCAGACTTTTTAGCGTGTATATTATCATTATACGCGCCCAATAGCCAGTGTGCCTAATTCATTTTAATGAAAGAGCGATGCGTACATGCCAGAGTAGCTACTGTTTTCGAAAGTTTACCATTTATCCAGAGTGATCAATCTGGGTGTGAGAGCGTAAATATATATATATATATATATATATATATATATATATATATATAAGAAATTCAAATAGAATTAGGACATAAAATTCATTCACTAGTTTTTTAAGGCTATATGCGATTAATTGTAAATATTCTTCAAGTGCATGTTAATTAATAGTAGAGCGAATTGTTACAAGTTTTCGCTCATATTTTATCAAGATTTTTCATTTCAGCCATGTAAGCGTGACAATGTGTTCGTTTGTGGATGTCTTCAACTGGAAATTATTTTACTTTTTATATAATAATATGTTATTTACATGGTATCAGTCATTATTTTTCATAGTACAAATCCAAAATATCCGAACAACCGTACAAAATTAATTTTTTAGAAGAAACTGTGAAATGAATATCATTGGTGATATACACATATTCCAATTTTAGCTGCAACATCTGTGTCCTATATATATTTTGTAAGGGCAATCCTATTTTCATGTTTATTGATATCAATATTTCTTCGTTATAATAATTTTGCACTCGCACTTCCGCCACACACACACACACACACACACTCACACACACACATACACACACATCTATATATATATGTAGATGTATATATATATATATATATATATATATATATATATATATACTAGCAGGGAGTATTGAAATATTAAAACTAATCCATGGTCCTGGTGCTCAGACTCTGTAGACGTTGGTACGAAAGACTAAAAAGCAATAGTTCTTTCCAGTTACTGAAAATGAATGAATGGATGTAAGTCAAATATTGATCCTGGTATCGATATCTAATAAGTTTTTTCGTCCTAAACTGAATTTTGAAGGCTAAATATGTCCTCTCAGTAAATGGTATCATGGCTGATATTAAGAACTACAATTATACATACTTAGAGGCAAATCCGAAGCAAAAACTACAATAAAAGGGCTGGAAGCAATGTAGACATACAGGCAGATAAACAGACACACACACACACAAACATCTTGCCTTATATATATATATATATATATATTATCGATTTTCTGCACATTTTCGATATTTATCGGAGGTAACTCGACACAAAACCGAGCTAAGAACACTCGCAGACACTTATAGTACAATCGTGCAAATTGTCAAGGAAATCGGTTCGGCCGTTTCGGAGTATATAGGTAACGGATACACACAAAAACACACACACACACACACACAAAGTTCCATTTATAAATAAGTTTATATATATATATATATATATTTCCTCTGATGTATTTCCACGTCATACATTGACTATTACATCATACTTGCTTCTAAATTAGCGTGTTTCCGTAAGAACGTCGCTTCAATATGCTCGCTCCACAATTTTTCAATTTAAATCTGAAGAATAAACCGGCCTGTTCATTCTTCGAGTTCCACTGAAGTATAATTTCTGCATGTATTCAGTAGAATTATGTCCAGAATGTGGCGGAACATTATTTTTATGATTATTATGTTGTCATTTTTCATCATATTTCGATTTCTGCTATCGTCGCACAACCTACAAAGTCTGCGTGAAGACTTAAGACAGGTCGTGGTGTGTTGTTACGACTTCATTTCATGTTTTTTCTATCTCCTCTAACATTCCTAGCTTTACATAGACAAAGTTCTACTTAGTGAGTGGGCTGTACTTAACAAGACAATTTTTGTATATCTCTTAACCTGGGATTCCAGATATTCTTTCAATGTGTTGTTTTGTTCCATTTTTTATTATTACAAGTGCACCTACTATCGCTGGCACGATACTTGTTTTCAAATTTCACATTTAAGGTCGTTTTGAATGGGCATGCCTCTTCATCCTACAGCACAAAAGCTCTATCCTTGGCCCGACGCTTTTCCTTATTTTCATCAATGACCTCCCAGATGAGATCAAGTGCCAAGTAGGCATTTACGCAGATGACACCACAATTTACTCCCGCATCAGTAAGAATCCCTTCCTGTCGGACAAACATAATCTCGCTGCTGACCTTGAACGGCATCTACACTCTGTGATAAATTGGGGCAAGGAGTGGCTTGTTAATATTTAAATCCAAGCTGTTGTCTGCCAATCATCACAGGCAACCTCTCCTGCCTCCCGAAAGCATGGACCAAACGAGTCTCCCTGAGAGCAATTCACTGCGCCTTCTCGGCCTTACCCTCTCTTCTGATCTCAAATAGAACCACTTAATCGAGTCCATGGCTAAATCCACTGCTAAGAAGGTTGGGTCACTGTGACAGGCCAGCCTGTTTTTCCCGCCTGAATCCATCCTGCATATATACAAATCAACCATTCGTCCATGCATGTAATACTGCTGCCATATATGGTCAGGCGCCTCTGCCGTTCATCTCAGTGTTCTCGACAGGCTACAAAGTAATGTGATGGGTACCGACATGGCGGCTCGACTACCGCCACTTCCCCACCAACGAAATGTGGCTTCCCTTTGTCTGTTCTATAAATACTTTCATGGCTTCTGCTCGAACGAACTGAAGTCACTCGTGCCTCCTCAACATGTGTTTACTCGTGCAACCAGATTGGCAACTGGGTTCCACCCATTCACTATTAAAGTAACCAAATGCAGACGACAATTCTACTCCTGCAGTTTCTTCTCTCGCACTTCTCGCCTGTGGAACTCGCTCCCATATTCTTGCTTTCCTGACGGCTACAACCTTCAGGAATTTAAATGCATTGTCAATACTCATCTATTAACCACTTGGCTCTAGTTTTTTCCTCACACTGTATATCCCTTCCTTTCTCTCCACCTTTGAAACTATCATCACACCTGCATTCCCATCCTTCTATTGCTCTTTTCTAACTGGTTCGTCTACCTCTTCCCTCTCTTCTAATTAACCTTTACACTTATGTAGCCCCCTGCACATCAGTGGCATTACCGCCTTGCTCGGGGCGATACGATTAAAAAAATTCAATTTCCAGGTCTTTATATTTTGACAGTTTTCGTATTCCTTGGTTGCAATGTTACAATCCGCTGGATAAGCCATGTCAATTTTTAGGCATTTTTTTTCTTTCTGGTTTTTAATAATAGTGTCCGTCCTATTTTCTTCAAATTTCCTGTCTGTGTAGATGGTGTAATCCCATAGAATGGTGACATCTTCTGTTTCTGTAACCGGAGCTGGGTGGTGTTCATACCCGTGTTTGTTTACATATTTCCCATAGTGTTTGCACATTGTCCAATGTAAATAATGCCCTACTCTATTCTGACGAATTTTATATTCATTGGGGGCAATTACAGAACATCCTGAGATTAGATGGTCTATTGTCTTTTAGTATTTATCAGAAACCTGCATTTTGGATCCAAATTATTATGCATAGTATTTGCCTGAAAGTTCCTAGTGAAAAGTCATTTGTCTTGCGCTGCAAAAATAAAGCCTTCAGTCTCAGAATTTAATCCAGATGCACGTAACCATCCATAAGTATTAACTTTATCAACATTGGATTTATTAGCACGTTCTGGATATTGGCCATTCAGCTGTTTGTCTTGCCAGCGTTCTTTCATCAGTTCAAGAGCTTTATGCTTGGCTTCCTTTTGCATGCGTTTTTCTGCAATAGTTGGTTCTTGGCTTCTGTTTTGATCTTTATATAATCTACTAACTGTAAATGTTGTTTGTAGTTACTGCTTTCTTTCATTATTGAATAGTTTGTCTTTCTGTTTTCATGTTGTTTGACTAATTGTCCGTTGTTGTTTCTATGTATGTTAGTAAGCCAATACTTGTTGTTTTGTATGATATTGTAGCTGAATAAGACCTCTTCCACCTTCTTTACGGGGTATGTATAGACGGTCTACATCATCCGTTGGATGATGCATCTTATGCTTAGAAAAAACATTTTTGTTTTAGAATCCATTCGTCTGATGTCGTTTGGAGTCAGTTCAAGATGTTGAAACTATATTGGACAACTAGGATATCAAGGCTATTTATGGCCATAATTCTGTTCTGGGAATTCAATTCAGTTTTTAATATCAGTCGAAGCCTTCTATAGTACACTTTACGCACTATGCCTTTCATTTTATTATGGCAATTTTTTTCACTCTCATTTAAGCCTATGTATTTATAAGCTTTTATCTGGCTCGAAACCTTTTATTGTTACAGCAGGGTGTAAGCTAATTGAGAGTGTTGTTTATAGAGATCCTCGTAAAACTGTAGCTTTAGCACATTTATTCAAATTGAATTTCATTCCAGTGTCTTCACTAAACCATGTTTTAATTTGCAGAAAACCTTCCAGTTCATTATCATTCTTAGCATACAAATTTTTCCTGTCTATTATTACTTTACTCGGTTTCTGGAACTCGTCCTTTGCCATGACCATTCGCCTTCGGATCTCTGTGTCGCTCTCTCTAACTTCTGTGATAACACTTCCGAGGTATTTGAATTTGTGTACGTGCTTGATTCTAGTATCCCCAGAATGTATTTGGCATATTGGGCTGCTCTTTAACGTTTTTGTTGAATTTGTTGTCTTGTAGATTGAACTGTGTTTTTATTAAACATGTGTAGTTTTAACTTTATTACATACACATTTAGTGTAGAAAGCGGATTCAGAAATATTGACACACATTTTGGATAGGAAGACTGAAGAAATTAACGTACAAGGAGACACCAGATGCAGGCCAGAAAATAGAACGGTTGAAAGATTGCGAATGCAACAACAAATCTTTTTCCTCGAATAGAAAATGATGTGATAATTGATATGTTTCAGAAATATATACACAACAGTATTCATCCATTAGTAAACATTTACTACCGTGTCCAATGTTATTTCCAATGGATTCTGATAAATAGTACAGTGAACTTCTTAAGATTTAGATATTTAAAGGACATTTAAAATGTTCGAAATTCTTTTTATTAATGTCAGTCAAATAAATGTAACGTTTAGTAAAGTAAAATATATCTTATTTGAAATGAAACCACTGAAAATAATTGGGATATATGCAAACGTTTTTATAATACGTACTTTCTTCAACAACGATCATTTAAAATTCAGTCACTGTTTCAGTGCTGCAATCTGCGCATGCTCAAGAATTACCGCCATGCTGTGAGAAGCAAATAATTAATTGGAAACCTTTGAATTTGTGAATAATGGTAGATATACTGAAACTAGTTATCTATGTTTGTTTCTCCACACAGCAACGCTACACACACACACACACACACACAGAGAGAGAGAGAGAGAGAGAGAGAGAGAGAGAGCACGAGAGAGCGGGAGAGAGAATGAAAGGAAGCGAGTTTATATATATATATATATATATAAAGAGAGAGAGAAAGGGAAGATAAAGAGAGAGAAAGAGAGTGATTGAAAGAAAGCTTTCTAGATATCGAGGGCCATCGTTTCTTTGTTGACGTTCCACTGATAGATAGGAGACATTCGCAACGCTTTTATATTAGAGCGTCGAAACACGAGGTTTGTTACGAAACTTCTAAACTATTCATTGATCCATTCTGATGGGCGAGAAGTTGCATTTGAATTGCTTCTTTTTTTTTCTCACAGCTTATTGCAAAATTCACGCGCGTTCAGTTATCTGGTATCATATGCAAAGTTTTCTGTTTCTCTCTCTTACTCCCTCTCACTCTATCCCTTCTATCTCACTCAACCTCCCATCTCTGCTGGTTTTTTGTTTTTTTGGTATTTATCTGTTTTAATACTCTCTTAGCACAACTTACTTCACATCACGCGCTGTCATATTTAATTCTGTTATCTTCGCTGCCAGCAGGATTTGAGACATTCATTTGCTAGATGATCATGTCTCTTACGTATAATAATGTTGGGCCGAGAGCAAATGAGTTATTTGCTAATTTGAAAGCTATAAAAGAAGCAGAATCACATTCCTGAAGACCTCGAGTAATTTCCATTGTTAAGGAAGCAAACTGTTTTTTTAAGTGGCTGTTATGCTGTCATTGTAATAACACGTGTAATGATAGATATTATGATCAATTATTAGTTACGATAAAAAGCAAGGCATTCCACTGACACTATAGCGCAGGGGGTTACATAGAGGAATTGGGTATGGGAAATATCAGAAAAAGGGTGGTAGACGACTTAGGATGTACATAGGGAGAGAGTTGGAGAGAGTGGGTGTGAGTTAGTGTGTTAGGAAGTGTCTATTGACCGTACATTTAAACTCCTGGAGGTTGTAGCCGTCGGGGAAGCAAGCATGCGGTAGGGAATTCCACAGGCGGGAAGTGCGAGGAAAGAAGCTGTTGGAGTAGAAATTGCGGTTACATTTCATCGGTTTTACTGTAAAAGAGTGGGACCTAGTTGCCAATCTAGCATCTCGTGCAAATTCACATCTAGGGGGCACCAGTGATTTAAGTTCGTCATAGCAGAAGCCATGAAAGTATTTATAGTAGAGGCACAGGGAAGACACGTCACGCCGGTGAGAGAGATACTGCAGGTGGTCAGCCAAGTCGGTATCAATCACATTATAGATTCTTCGCTGTATTTTGTCAAGAACCCCGAGGAGAATAGAAGGGGCACCTGACCAGATGTGGCAGCAGTACTCAATACACGGGCGGATGGCGGATTTATATAATTGCAGGATAGAATCAGGCGGAAAGAATTCCCGGGCCCTGCAGAGAGAGCCGACTTTCATAGCTGCATATTAGTAAAAACAAAATGTATCACATTTTAAGATGAGTAGATCATTATTCTGTATATTTTCTCAGTCCATCATTCATTTCCTTCACAGTATGTCCTCACTTTCTGCGACTCTTTATACAGTATCTTGTTGCAATAAGATTTGCTGGTTTTTGAACAGAAATTGAATAACTGATTTTATGTGAATAAATTATATTTAAAGTGGCTTAAATAGTTGCTTGAAATTTTATTCTTCTAAATATCTAAACTAATTAAATGGATTGATCAGTGCTTCATACCTATATTTATAGTAAGTCTATTTTTAAGATTTTTTAAATATTATTTTTCACTTTAATACTCTTAATGGGTTGTTGTGCAGTGGATATTGCTTCGGAACTAGAAATCGAGGGGCCGAGTTCAAATTCTAGTTGAATTCCTTGCATACACTTACGCTCAATTTCCATTGGGAAATGTTATTAATCCGTCTCTTCCCTCCAGTTATGGGTTAAGAAACGAGAGAGATTCGGTTCTGTAGCCCTGGTCGGTAACCAGTCTACCGCAGAAAGAAATGGTAACTTACTGCGGAATAATCTTCTGCCCAGTAAGTCATGTCTCTTTCGTGACATGATCGCCCAAAGCGTGTATCGCGTACGGCACTTAAGTGACTGATTCTTAATATAGTCTATGTGACATCCTCCACTATTATATCTGGCTATCATGGATAATAGAATGATATTTTAATTCATGTTTACCCCATGAAACACAAGAGGTTACTGTATGTGAAAGAATGAGGAAGCAGAAGCACTACTATGGAGATTATACAGAAGATCATTAATCAGGATATCAATAATCAGCTATTAACATTGCATTTAGATTTGAGAACATTCATATTGGCTGCAAAGTATGTTTTAATGTTTACATTAGATCATACATTGTAACTAAAAATTAGCTCTGTGTATAGCCACGTCGAACAAGTGGCTAAAACGTTATTCTTTAAATGAATAGTTGAAAAGCAGAAAAATAACAGAGGACCAGATTTCTGATCTCTTTTTAATGGTTTAACTGTTAATGGAGAATATGTTTTAAATGCTACGTGTGAAAAGATTAAAATATATAACTAGAAGCAATTATTTAATAATCTGTTGCGCTATCAATAAAATCTATTATATGTAATATAATATGAAGTGATAGATTACGATATACGATGAGAAATAGCTTATTTCACATGATAACGTCTGTAGGCATGAATTATTGATTATATAGAATCTATAAAACTAGGTGATAAAACTGTGCTACTTTCTGGTACTTGTTATCTTCCATCCGGATTTATGTTTATTACCAAGATTTCACCGCTGTCTACGATACTTCATATACACTATTTACATTGTTCATACTACGTTCCTCATCTTTATTGCTATCGTTGCGACCTTTCGACCGTTGTACGCTCCAGCCTTCTTCAAGTGCTAGAAATTGCGACCCGAAGCCTTTGTTACAAAAACCGGGGTACATCATTCAAATTCCATGTGTCATCAAGAACACATCGCCTAGTGCATGTGGACGTTGATTAGTCTTAGTATCTTAACATCAAAAAGTTGTGGGTTCAATACAAGGCTACGGCAGTGGTAAGCAAATAAATTGGAGAGGTAGCGTGAAGGGGGTTGCTTCTCAAGGAAGTAACTCCTCGCTCGGGAAGAATCGGCATGGGCAACAGGTGCCACATGACACTCATCCGGCGACTGTTAGCATCAACGGCGTAAAAGGGACATTTTACTCCAAAATGTGTCGCTCGCCCGGGAGAGAGCGACATGAGCAACAGGTGTCTCTGGACCGTTACCCTGCGACTGTCCGCAACAAAGAAAATATTACTTTTGGTACATGGAACACTTAACAAATGTGGACAACTAGAAAATGTCAAGCAGGAGATGGACAGACTAAAGATCAATATCCTAGGCATATGCGAAACCAGGTAACCTAATAATGGAGACCTCAGTAGTGACTCCCACAGGATAACTTATGCAGGAGGCAAAAACAACGAAAAAGGGGTCGGCTAAATACTAGACAAAGAAGCAAAGAAATGCGTTCTTGGATACTGTCAGCTTTCAGAGAGAGTCCTCTTGGTTAAACTACGGGGAAGGCCCTTCAACATATCTCTCATAGTAGTTTATGCGCAAACAATTCAAAGTATTGAGGAGGAAATAGAAGCATTCTATTCCATACTGGACAGTGCCAAGACTCAGTGAAAAAGCCAAGAAATTAGGATCATAATGGAGGCCTTGAATGCCAAGGTAGGTAAAGAGAGCGAAGGAAACACGACCGGCAACTTTGGATTAGGTGTTCGCAACGAACGAGGAGAAAAATTGGTCCAATGGTGCTCAGGAAATGACCAGCAAATTACTATCACCTGGTTTCAAGAACACCCACGACGTCTATAGAGATGGAGAAGGCCAGATGGCGACACGAAGAACCAAATAGACTACATAACTATGAACAAAAGATTCAGGAGCGCTGTGGACCAATGCAAAATATATCCAGGTGCCGACTGCGGAAGTGACCATGTCCCGTCATCTGCAAACTAAGGATAAAACTTCGGAGAATGAAGAAGCCCAGCATATCACCAAGGCTGCAATACAAGGCACTCAAACTGCATAAAAATACACTAACAGCGTGAGAAAGAAATATGAAGAACAAATTGGAAAAGGGCACTCAAAATGGGACTCACTAAAGGAAGCGCTGGTTCAGCGAACAACATTGCCCCAAATGAAATCAGACGCAGAAAAAAAAACAAGTGGATGACAGAGAAGATTCTCCACATGATGCAAGGGAGACAAAAAGTAACGCCAAGACATGGAGCGGAGTGCAAGAAACTTCACAGGGATATAAGGAACAAATGCAGACAGGCTAAAGAGGAATGGCTCAACAACAAATGCGCAGAAGTAAAGAGACTGAGCAGGACCAATAAAGCAGAGATGCATAACAAGATAAGAGAACTGAGAGGACAAAAAACTAGCCCCTCAAAAGGATGCATAAAATCCAAGGAAGGAACAATCATATTGGAGAAAGATGAAATACTCCAGCGATGGGAAGTGTATATAAAGTATCTTTTCTGCGACAGGAGATAACAACCAAGAATACAAAAAGAGGAGGATGGACCGGAAATATTTAAAATCTGAAGTGGAAGCTGCTATGGCCAAACTGAACAGAAACAAAGCAGCTGGTTCAAACGGCGTCGTAATAGAGCTGCTGATGGCCCTGGAAGAATATGGCATAGAAGAAATTACCGACATAATAAACGAAATTTATAATAGTGGAATAATAACAGACGACCTATGCAAGTCGATATTTATAGCACTGCCGAAGAAACTAGGGGCAAACGAGTACGAACTACACAGAACCATCAGCTTAATGAGTCACATTACAAAACTGATTGTCAAAATCCTGATGAATAGAGCGAGAAGCAGAATCAGTCCAGAGATATGGCAGGAAGAGTGCGGGTTCATCAAAGACACTGGAACAAGGAAAGCCATATTTATGATTAGGATGCTCTCCGAAAGAGCAATATAAATGAAGAAAGACTTGTACCAATGTTTTATTGATTATGCGAAGGCATTCGACAAGATACGACACAAATAATTGATGGGGATGTTCGGCAGCCTCGACATGTTTTAGGAAAGACATCAGAGTAATCAAGAATCTCTCTGGACAGCAAAAAGCCTGCATACAGACAGATAACGATTTCAGCAGATTAACAAAGAAACAGGCGTAAGACAAGGATGTGGATTTGACCGGATCTTTTCAGCTTGTACAGCGAGAATATTTTGAGGACCCTATACGACACGACAGGATTTGTTATTGGAAGCCACAATTTGAATAACATAAGGTATGCAAATGATATAGTGCTGAGTGCAGACACGGAAAGAAAATTACAAGACTTCCTACAGAAGGTATCGGTGGAGAGTGACAAAAAAGGACTACAAATCAACTTCAAGAAAACAGAATGCATGGTCATCAGTAAAAGCTACAGCCCAAAATACCAAATAGAGATGGGAGAGAAAAAATGAAGCAGGTACAAAAATTTAAATACCTAGGAAGTGTTCTAACAGGAGATGGAAAGTGTGGCAAAGAGATCCCAAGGCGAATTGACATGGCAAACGACGCGTTTCAGAAGCTGAGTAAAGTACTAACACACAGGAAAATTTTACTAGAAGCAACGAAAAGAGTGCTGGATTGCTATGTAATGTCAGTTCGTCATACGGCAGTGAATGCTGGACAATATCATCAAAAATAAGTACTAAACTTGACACAGCGGAAATGTGGTTCTACAGAAGGATACTGCGGATATCGTGAATTGAGCATGCAAGCAACGATGAGGTGTTGGAAAGAATGGCAACAAAAAATAAATTAATACTGAGCATCAGGAAGAAACAACTGAAGTTCCTGGGATATGCAATAAGGAAAAAGAGCTCGGAGAACCTGATACTGACAGGCCAGATAGAAGGAAAAAGAGACAGAGGAAGGCAGCGCATAACATATTTGCAGGTCCTGATCAGGTGGATGACGGAACGGGGGTTGCGAGGTGTAACAGGAGCAAACATACTAAGCGGCACAAGTGATATGGAGACATGGAGAACCATGATCGCCTACATCCTGAAGGGACAGTGCACATAGAAGAAGAAGTTTAGAACGGATATAACTACATGTCTATCAGAAGGGCTTCTCCCATCGAAGGCGGAGGATAGAACCCAGTGATCGTAATAAATTGCTCGGTTAGAATTTCCTAGCACCTGAAGAAGGCCGGAGCGTACATTGGCCGGAACGTCGTAAATATGGCAATAAATTGGAAGAAAATAGCTCGAACAACGTAAATAGTGCAAATACTACCTTACCTCATACCTATAGGCAACGATTTTATATATGCTGTTCTTTATTATTTCACCAATGCAAAACAGTATAGCCACTAGTTGTTACTGAATTGCGAAAGAATAAGAGTAAATCGAAACATTATGAAGGAGCACAAACAATGCAAGAAGCGAGGCCAAGAAAGCAGTAGTTAACGATAAAGTCTAGGTACCATATAATATTATGTTATAAGTATTTTTAGGACTTAGAAAAAGAAATCGTCTTGCATTCTTTGTGAAAAAGTACAACAAAAATGATTTATATTGTTCCATAAAACTTTATACTTCGGTCTATTAATACAGAACTATTTCAATCTAATTTCTAGTAGAAGCGGTAGAAAATTAAAATAAAACATTCTCAAATCGACTAAATTGAAAAGATAGCTTTTAAAGCAGAAAATCAACATCTGACTTTGGATGTTATTTCATCAGATTTATTTTAGGAACTTTTAATAACTTTCTGCGATCCTTTCTTTAGAGTGTCCTTCATAATGTTTGTTTAATTAGAATAATACGACATTGATTTGTTTTGCCTAATGTCAATAATAAGTACCCAAATATCTTAATGGTTTTTATATAATCTATTAAATAAAGTAAAAAAGATTTCTATGTAAGTAGTAGATTTGGTAGAATTATTTATTACAAAATAAAGTTTTTACTAATTGTCTTTATTTCTGTTTTTCTTTTCCCCCTTTTCTTTAGTTGCTTGAACCGCATTGACATCAGTTGCTTAAGATTGACTCAGATTTGGCCAAAGAATCGAATAAACAAGTTGGTCACAAATAAAACCGTTTATTTGCATATTTTTAAAGATCACTGCACACATAACTCTCCACGGTCATGTGTATGTGCAACGTCAAATTAAATGATTCAGTTTTTGCGACAAGCTAGATAGAATAAGGCAGTGTGAAAAAGCTTTGATAAGATTTCCCAACGTAATTCAATAGAATTTCAATTTCAGATGCATTTTAGAACTATTTTCTAGGCTTCTTTCATGGAAAACATTAATAGTGCTATTACTAAGTTTATGTCGTTACTTCAGGATTTGATTCTAATATTCGAACTTAACACCGAAGATTATCTTGAAATGTCTGCACTGTTTGAAAAGGATTTGCTTGTCGTTCGAAATAAGGAATTGATTAAAAATATGGGAAGTATTAATATGCAAACCCCCTTTTTTCTTGATAAATCAATGTATTAATTTAAGCAGGTAAATAAATAAAGTTGCTTAATCTGGAAAACGGTCTTGTAATTTTATCGTAGTAAATTCTAATGAGAACATGAGATTAAATCTCTCAAACACTAACATTACGGTTTATTACTGTCTTCAAAATTTATTGTCGGCTAGTGGATGTTTTGGCTTGTGCCACCTCTAAAGGTTTGAATGACTGATATTGCACTATTCCCTCTCAGATCAAAACTCTAATGCACTTGGTTTGCCTGACAGACACTGAGTGGACAGTCTATTTTGGCATTACCCTATGAAAGTTCCATATGGAAAATAGGAAGATTCTTTATTAAAAGCACCATTCAGCATTTTAATGTCAGTCAGTCAGTTACGTGCCATACGTTAAACACGCTTGGGCGATCATGTCTCTTGGGCAGAAGATTATCACGCAGTAGGTTGCCATTGCTTCTGTGATATACTGGTTGCCTGCCAAGGCTATAGAACCCAATCTGTCGTGTTATTTAACCCATAACTGGAAGGAAGAGACGGATTAGTACCTTTCCCAAGGGTACTTTCGCGTAAGTGAATGCAATGAATTCAACTGGTACTTAATGTACGGCACTTAAAATTCTATTTTGCGTCTATTTCAAATGCGATAATTTATATCGAAAATTCTTGGAACTTGTAAGTTGAAAAAAAAAATCCTCGTAATTACACCCTTGTGCAAATTAATAGAAACAAAAGTAATCATGTCTATTTGGAATCTTTTACACTTTTCCTTATCACGTATGAGTCAAGGTGTTGTTTTTCTTTCCGAATACGTTTTATTACGATTTGGACTAATGAATTCATTTATTACTTTGCCTTGATCACACGAATTTTTAAGGCTTGCCAGTCTGTGTTTCGCAGCGTTACAATTTACATAGGCTTCCTTAGAATAACGTCCATCTCAAACAATGGTCGCAGATATTTAATCGACCGTCGAGTTAACGGTGTCTAGTCGTTATAAAAATCTGATTCAATCATGGATGATGCAATATTTTTCCAAGCCAAGAAAGTTTCATTATACACTCCGAAAATAGATTCATATTTTCTTTTTACTCATATCACACCGAGCAAGGCGGTAACGCCACTGATGGCAAGGGGCTACATAGGAGTGAAAAGATTGGAAAAGAGCATCCTAACAGGAAACAAGGGATGAGCCTCTTCATCTGTTCAATAAATGTGGGTGGAGTGTGAACCGGGCGATAGTTTAGTCTATCTACTCCAATTGAAAAAAAAGTGAGAAGATTGGAAAAGAGAAAACCGGAAACCGCATCATAAACAGGAAACAAGGGATGAGCCTCTTCACCTGTTCAATAGATGTGGGTGGAGTGTGAACCGGCCGATATAATTGCACATCATTGCAAATGACCTAAACTGATGGTAATATAGAAACTGGTGACACCCTGTTACTTCAGTGGGTCTATGGTAAAAGGTAGGAAACTTAAGCAGTGATTTCGAGGAATTTGCAGAAGCGTTTATATTTGCTTACTTTTGATGATTAGGGTTCGTTAAATATATTTGATTAGATTTGAAGATTAGGGTTCGTTGGTAGCAAACAATCTACCGCAGAAAGTAATGGCAACCTACTGCGAGATAATCTTCTACCCTATCAGTCATGTCTCTTTCGAGACATGATCTCCCAAGCTGTATAACGTATGGCATTTAGCTGACTGAAAGATCTTTGTAGGCTCACAATGTAGGTCAATTAGACATTTCCTAAACACAGAATTGTCAATGACCTACAATACCAAAGTGGCTTATGAGTTGGATCAAACATAAAAAAGAGCGAAATATTTAGCAAGATTAGCCTCATAACCATCGTATTACGGTGAGCAAGATTCTCGTACTTAGAAATATTTAATTACTTTAATTTACATGTGCACAATTACACTAATCCGTGTCATTTAATTAAGATGAAATTAAATACAATCTGAACAACATGCATACATAGATGATAGTGTGTTCATGTCAAACAGAAAAGGAAAACGGTGACGACTCTATGACAAGTTATCAATGGAAAAGACAAATAAATGACAGACCATTAATATACAAAGAAAGACAATATCTTATTCATCTTGAGATAGAAATATAATCTATAGTCTTCATCTGTAGAGAGAGAAAGAGATAGAGACAGACAGACAGACAAACAGACAGACAGATATGGATGTTGTGGATCCCGGGAATGGTAAATGCACAAAATAAAGGAATAACAACCAGGATACGAGAGAGAAAAAATAGTATATTAAACGTAAAGATACAAACTTGAACGCGGTTTATTACTCCAGAAATACGAGTTACTAAGCAGTATATCTACAACTCTCTGAAGTGAAGCCGTAGTATGTTTAGTCTGTCCACGTCAGAAGCTGACGGGTGCTGCGTAATAATATCTGTATGAGTGGAGCTCAGAGCTACTAAGAACTATTGAAGCTGTATTTGCCGTGAAACCTCGGTAACTTCGGTATCTCTCGCCTTGCTTCTATGGTAGGAGCGTATGTATACTCTAGACGAGTCTATTATCATGGAAAAGATGGAGACCCCACAACAATGGAAACATCAAACACTGTAATATCAAAATCCTGTAACTGACCGACGTTTCACTGGATAAAATGATATACAGAAGAAGAAAAATTTAACAGAAAAATAGTAGGAGTATTGTAAAAGTAGACATTTTCGTTATAAAGAAAGTTAAGCGAGATGAGCGATTATGTTGTAACTATTATACTGAATATCACATAATTTCTCTATGGATCAAAGACAGGCTGGAATTAACAGATGTTTTCTGCAGCCAGGTAGCTAAAACAACATGCCCTAAACATGTGAACAAGGAGGAAAAGGTCAAGAAAAGCGAAACTTAAAAGACAGATATGAAATCTGAAATAAATTACTTAAATGTCTGGGACGCATTATGATCAAAAAATCCATAAAAAAATATAACTCAGAGAATATTTCGCAGGAAAAACAAGCGTTGTAAGATGTTTTTATTCCAAATGTGAGTCGACATGATATCAGCATGCTCTGACATTGCATTAAATAGGCAGTTAGTTAAGTGCCATACGTGATAAACACGTTGGACGATCATGTCCAGAAAGAGACATGACTGACTGGGCAGGTGATTACCCCGCAGTGGGTTGCCATAGCTTTCTGTGGTAGACTGGTTGCCATCCAAGTCTATGGAAGTGTCCCGGTCAGTCAGTTAGTCAGTAAATTGCCATACGTGATACCCGCTGGGGCGATCATGTCTCGAAAGAGATATGACTGACTGGGCAGAAGATTATCCCGCAGTAGTTTGCCATTGCTTTCGGTGGTAGACTGGTTGCCGACCAAGGCTATAGAACCCAATCTGTCCTGCTATTTAACCCATAACTAGAAGGAAGAGACGGCTTAATACCTTTCCCAAGGGTATTTGCACGTAAGTGAATACAATGGATTCAACTGGAATTCGAAATCGGCTCTCCGGTTTCTCGTTCCAAACCAATATCCACTGCACCACAACGCACATATAATATGATTTCCTTAGGCTACGCAGTTTTACTGTGCTTACTTGGTACAGCACTTTTATTACTTTTAATTGTTATTAAATTAATGTTAAAATAATATTATGCACGATTATGCACGATTATTTTCTTTCAGTTTATTAAATTTCTATGAAATTCATGATGGTTATTTGATACATTGAAAACATTACTATGTTCTACTATTCTAGACTGCATTTTGTTCTATCAGTTGATTAGCAGTAAATTTGGTATTGCTCTTACTGAGAAAAACTCATTTTTCGTTTCAAGTATGAATAGTAATAAGGAAAGTGTAACACACACACAATCTCTCTTTATATATATATATATATATATATATATATATATATATATATATATATATATATTATATTTTAGAACATGTACATCATTATTCTCTATATATTCGCTACGAAGGTACGTACGTTTCGACATTGAAACCTTTAATGTCTCATCAGGCAGTAAATATTCACAGCTCTATACATTATATATCGAGCTGTTTTAAACTAATGTTTTGACGTTGTAAGAATTCTTTGTTCTGTATTCACTCGGATATATATATATATATATATTTCTAAGAACATGGTCAAATGATTTTGCATAGCAACGCAAAAATATGAGAATTTTCAGAAGGTTCTATTTCTTTTTTTCGTTCATTTATAATTAAATGCCACATTTAATTAGTCAACATAAAAATATAGTTTCTCCTGGAAGTGATCACTCAGAACAATCAAAATATTTTTTTCAATTTAAACACATTCCTTTCAGTATGCTAATATACATAGTTTCGACCTGCACAGACGAGAGTCTATCTGTAGATTTTCAAGATAGAATATCGTCTACCTCATTAATTAATTTGTTAAGTCGCGGATTAAAATAGTAAAGGATTTTTGACCTTGTTTCTTCCATCTTTTTTATTCGTATTTTTATTTATCTCCGTCAATATCCTACGATTTCTTTGATCAAAAACATTTTATTATTATCATTTCCTTCAGTAACACAATAACATCCACCATCACCGACGATTGTATTTTTTGCTGACATAAAAATCCGCTAGGCAACGGCAATAGTTACCAAAAATAACAAACGCAGTTCTCAAATTTGTTATGCCGTTCTATGACGTCAACCCGCGAAATAGCGCGAAATGACAACAGCACCACTTATTCAAATGCAATGTAATATATTTTGGCCAGATTTATAATATTTGGTATTTAAGTTAGGTAAATTTTGATAGAGACGAACTAAAAATAACTCAATGATAAATATATTTATTTAATTTAGCAGAGTTATATAATCTAGAAATTTTTTTATATATTCTACAATTTCATGGGTAATACGTATTTCGCAGACAAAATTGCACGTCAGATCTAAATAATACAACAGTTAATATTTAAAATAATATTGTACTTTGTTCAGTCTGGTTAAACACCGTGAAACGCTACGTAACCAGAAAAACTTTCCCATCAAAACGTTGAAAATGTTTATGAGAACATTTTCAAAAAAGGTGCTTGGAAATGTTTTTATTAAATTTGACCATTGACACAATCGCTTTTTATGAGAGAGAGACAGAGATACAAAGAGACAGCGAGAGAGAGCGAGAGTACAGTTACTCTAAAGTGACATTTTTAGTTTAGATGAGAAAATTACTTGAGACATCAGCAGATATTAAATAAAATTTGCCGTCTAGTGCTAAAATCAAGGTTAACAGACATGCTCACGGACGCTTAGACGTGTTTTGAATTAAAACTCACCAGGTACCACCCCTCCCACAATCTAAAGGCTATATTTGAGAACAAGTTTAGTAAATACAATATACAAGTTAGTAGAACGTCTTACATTTAATTAGTGGTTGCGACGAGAGTCATGAGAGATAATTATGGCATATTTTGTTACTGAGATGATGGTTTCATGTGTGTGTGTTTGTGTAAACTTGAATGCATATATGTATCTGGGCTTGATATTCGGTATATATATATATATATATATATATATATATATATATGTGTGTGTGTGTGTGTGTGTGTGTGTGTGTGTGTGTGTGTGTGTGTGTGTGTATGTGTGTAAGATTGAATGCATTATCTATTTGGTGTAAATATATATGCGCGTAACTAAGTGTAGAAGTATATATTGATGATGCCTACATATATTAGGCATTTTCTAAAGGTTAGGCATTATGTATTTCTTTAATAATTACGACTGAGTAGCGAGAGTCAGGTTCAATATGGGGCATCATATTTAAGGCTTTCTTTGAAATGTAATCCCTACCTAGCAAATTCTTTTCTCTCCTATCTATCACTTTCTCTCTCTCTCTCTCTCTATATATATATATATATATATACAATACTATACCTCTTAATAGTGTGAGCAACCTATATTAATTTGCTCCATGTTAATAGTTTATAATGTGTTTTTTTCTTTCTAACGGGCACGAGACGTATTTATCTTGTTCGCTGTTTGTTTCTTTTTTCTTCCCCATTATTTAATCTACGAGGTAGTTCTCGTCGGGTTACAAGACGGTTTAAATTACTGTTAAGTTAGCATTATTTTCGGATGTTTAGTCTGTCATTATTAGTGTTTCCTTACTGTGATTAAGTTCATTATATATATATATATATATATATATATATATATATATATGTGTGTGTGTGTGTGTGTGTGTGTGTGTGTGTGTGTGTGTGTGTATATATGAGTATTAAACATAATTTTCAATCCGACCCACTGTTTTTTTCTGCAAGAAGTTTAATACATTCTGCTTTGTGTTTTAGTTGTTCTGACATTTAATATCAGTGTCTGAAAATACGATTTTTTCTTTGTTGAACGGCAATCAAAAAACTTACCACATGGCATTTCACGTTGTTTTTTCTAGAAATGAAGAAACAAGGCGAAACTTATATCGTTCGCCATGAAGAGAAAAAAAACAAAAATTTCGTATGAAGTGGGCATTTTGAAGAAACGATATCCCCGTTTTGCAGCTGGCCGATAATGCATTCATAGAACAATTTTCTCCAATATGTTTCCCTAAAGATTACCGAGGATATTATTCTAATAAAGTTAACATGTTACATGCTTTGTTATCAGAAGGACGTACTGAAGCACGTAAGTTTACTATAGTTTGTTTTGTATTGTTAAACGCTTTACTACAAGAAGAGCAGTAATTGTGCGCAAGTTGCTACTTTAGAGAAGAGCAAAAGGTTATCTTAATAAAGAATGAATAATAGAAGGATGAGAAGAGAGTTACGTGAAAGTAAATTGAGAAGAGCAAGATTCAGTTGGTGTCGGAGAAAAGATAAGAACTGAAGAAAGTCAGAGATAAGACATGGCGATTGACGTTGGATTTAAATGTTTAGAGATTACAGCCATTAGGCAAGCAAATTTACTGAAGGAAGTACCACAAACAGGATAAGTAATGATAATAACGAGATCACTATTAGAAAACACTTAGCTTTCATTGGCTGTACAGTTAGCGGCTAAAACTCATAAAATCTTCATATTGATTTTTCTTTTACAGAAAATACCTTTCCCAACTACACAAACTTTTATTTCTCTATCTGTTACTGATGGATATTTCTTTACTAATCATTCGTTTTATGTATTTTTAAAAGCAAGCATCTTCATTTTGACAATGTATTCCCTTCGCGGTATATGTATAATTGTCGTAGCGAAATATTCCTCGCCAAATTATTGTGGCCCTATTAAGGCCCAGAAATACGACACGGAAACAAGAAGGTAGGTTCACAAGTGTATTATAATTACAAAAAATATATACAAATACGAGTGTTAGTAATCAGCAAATAGCAGGGTAAGTCCAAACGGTATAATTACGCTGTGTCTTGATTATCTCCTGACTGCCTCCAGCTGCCTTCTTGGAAGTCATTCAGGTTAGTATTTATTGAGTTCCTTCCTATAGACAGGGCACCATAACAGTTATATATTTCAGTTTTTTAAAGTACTTAAGTGATGTGGTTTCCGTTATCTATTAAATGGCTTCGTTTTGGATTCTATGGCGCCAGTTCACAGGACTGATGAAGAATTGTATATTTCAAAATCAATGTAGTTCGCGCGTTTTAGTCAAGATTTGGTTTTGCGTTAATAGCCAAATGTATCTTTTGCGTAGCCTATCGTAAATTAAATATACGGTTACTGAATGTGTTATAATTGACCTATTTTTATTTAAAGCATAATGCTATTTATACATTTCACTGAAATAACCCGTGATAATGAGTGTTTACTCAGTCTTCAGGACGAATCCATCGAATATCATAGTTTCTCTGTCATATAACAAGATTATGATACAAAGAAACTTCCAAACAGCTTTCTTAGTGCATCAGTATTTTCAGAAGACAAACAATCTTAAAGAAAACCGTATCACCAGTTATGATGGAAAAAGATCAAGGCAAAAAGAAAAGGTTCAACATTCATTCCACCAAGTTATTTTTTTCTAACAAGGTTCACCCTGTAAAATGTTCAGAAGCCATTCATAGTAAAGAGTTACGTTAAGTGTTAGTTTATACGGATAGGAGGGAAAGACAACAGTTAACTCTAGATTGAACAGATTAAAATTGTCGTGATCAGGAAAGAACGAAACTGTGGTTTGCAGGAAGAAGCTGTTCGATTTAATACAAATGGAATGTCGGCATTTTTCAGAATAGGGTGTTTTCCTACATTGTAAGTGTCATCGCGGGTCGTAGCAGTGAAACTTATACCTGGCGGAATCGAGAATGAAGGTTTTAGATTGGAATAGAATTTGTCACCTACGAAGAATCAGCAACGCTTACAACACATCACTCAATAAATCCCGGGCCTAACAAATAAAACAATTTTTTTTTAGGCAAAATTCAAATTTATTCATAACAGAGACTTTTTTAGGGTGATACAATGTTTCGGACGTTTATGTGACTATTCGATTTGTTTTTTTTTTGTAGAACGATTTATCTTTGATCTCATTTTCCCATATCAATTCTTCATTAGAGTCACATATCTTTTCCTGGAGCATTCTTTTGAGAGCTGCAAACATCCAACTGTCGCTACGAGTCAGATCTGGAAAATAGGGTGGATGCGGATATCTATTCGAATTAAAATTCGTGTAGTTTTGCCATCGTTGCGATCGACTTGTGACACAGTGTATTGTCTTGGTGAAAGATCACATTTTAATTTGTGGCTGCTTTTGGCGATTTCTTTCTTCAAACGCACCAATAATGCCATATAATATTCACTATTGATATTTCTGCCTTTCTGAAGGTAATCGATGAACAAAATACTTTGTGTATGCCAAAATACGGAGGCCAAAATCTTGCCTGCTGATGTTTGCATTTGGACGGCTTTGTCCTCATGCTAAAACATGAAATGTGGTGGATACACTGCATTCTTATATGTTCAACTCCTCTGCTATCTCATGCAACTTTAATTGACGATCTGCTAAAATGAGTTTGTGGATTTTTAATTTTGTGTGTTTTCTGGGATAAGTACCAATTTTGAGCGCTCTGTGCGTTTAGCACAATTTGTGTCACTACGACCGCGTTTAAAATAAGCATACCATATTTTAGCCGTTGTATCCGACAGGGCAGAAACCACATACAATTTTGAAGCCATTGCTTTGCTTGAACAGTATTTTTCCTACGAGAAAGCAACGCTTTATCAACACGAAATTCAGATTTTCTATTGTTTTGAAAATTCTCAACAGTAGATTCATTTAAATAACTAATTTGTAAACTAAAAATCTGATTCGGGACAAATTTTGTCACGCATCATTTAAAGGTTAGTACCTAATGAAAATCATATGGAAATGTTATTTGTGGCACTATGCATATGTGGGACGGATTGCGTGATGTCTTAGAGTCATGAAACTCGAAAGTGAGCGTTAAGCCCAAATATGATGATAGTACTAAATTCTGTGCCTAATCTGGCTCTTTTAAATGTAGAGGATAACATGAGGTGCCTAGTAATTACTGGAACAATACTGAGATCCGAAAATTTGTCCTGCGTTCAAATTGAGTTCAGATAAAAAAATTAGGCTCAACAGTTTTTCAAAGTCCTCTGCATCTTGGAGGTGGTATCCTTTCATCCAGACTGGTGTTAGTTCAGGGTCCGATCGACTGTGATGGAATGTAATTAGTTTGATTAATGCTACTGAATAAAGTGATTTTATTCATTTGTCAGTTTAAGAAGCCACGAGTATGTATACTACACGTATGTTCGAAATTGGTATGTCCAAATCTATAGGTGATATTGAAGCAGCTGTCAAAAGATAATGATAGATTTATACATTTTCATCTAAAGACGGTTGTAAGTACTACTAACCAAAACTTATATATATATATATATATATATATATATATATATCCTATCACCCATTATTATTAGGCCACCCAAGTGTTTTAAAAAATAATGTATTTCATATTATTTTTTAGTATTTACTACCAAGTGAATGATTGCAAATGAAAATAGAATGGTACTTTTGTTAATACTAAACAATAACAAGTGTATCAAATAAATTTATAAATAATTAATAATTACATGTATTGCAGTTTCATAAATAAAGGTATGAGTAATATTAAGGGGGATTCGGACGAGTTCATCCTTGCTTCTATGCCTTGCATAATTTTGCAAAGCAATAATAACAAAAAAACCATTCCATTTGAATTATCTACTTAAATATAGTATGAAATAAAACTGGAGTGACCTATACATACATACACACACACACACACACACACACACACACACACACACACACACATATATATATATATATATATATATATATATATATATATCGGGTGAATGAAAAGTAACAGCCTATTTTAAATTATTATTTAATCATTATTGTAATTTTGTGTTTGATATTAATGTATGAGTGTTTAATTTGTTTGTACCTATCTTTTCAGGTTATTTTGTTTGACATTTTGAAGCCATACAAACATGATTGAACAACTTAATTCGCATGAGCATGTCCAGGTAATGGCACGTTATGATATTTTAAATACACTGTTAGAGAATGATAGAGGTGTACAGTCATAGGAGTACAGCCTTGAGTTGACGCAGTTACAAACAAGAACTGTCCTTTAAATCTCATGATTTCAGGGTCTTCAGATTATACTCGAAGAAACGATCGCTCTTCTAAGTTAAGCGACAACCATATATAAAGAGCAAGCAGTTCAAATATTTGCACGTAGCCC
Organism: Ascarosepion bandense; assembly: GCA_037127315.1. Taxonomy (NCBI): domain Eukaryota; kingdom Metazoa; phylum Mollusca; class Cephalopoda; order Sepiida; family Sepiidae; genus Ascarosepion; species Ascarosepion bandense. The sequence goes on along the minus strand of JBBBDQ010001268.1, from coordinate 1,416,328 downwards.
AAGAAGGTCAATTCAAGAAGTGACTGAAAGTGGCACCTCCCTTCATATAATACAAACTTGTCACACAAGAAATAGCTTACATGGCAGGGCTTAAGAGCCACACTGCTACCAGTTACACTTTGCTGAAGACTGTGACATTTGCATGAAGTTTAGGAAGAATATGTTGGATTTGAAGGAAGATTCGTTAAACCCATTTAAATATACTCTTTGGAAAGATGAAATTTTACATCACATCTGTGGGTTTGTGAACCGTCATAAGTGTCATTACGAAGAGGCAAAAATCCTCTTTTTATTTTTGAAAAAGCAGAATCAGACAGAATGAACAATAATTTCGAAAATGATGGTGATTGCATTCATTTTTCACGTTATGACAAATACTGCAAGTTATATTACAATTATGCAATATAAAGTCTGCCCAATTATCAGTGCTTAGGAGTTTGCATTTTCCTGCAAGACGGCACCCATTCTCATTTTGCTATTGTCGATCGGAAAGGTCTGAATGCTCACTTACTCTGGAGATGGATTGGTCGTAGTACTTATGTGCGGCAAAACAAAAATCCTAACTGAACACGCAGTGATATTTTTGGAAGTTGATTAAAAGCACACGTCTATTATATCAAACGTAAACTTTAGAAAAACTTGAAATGGGAATACAATAGATCGTCCATGATACGAAAGTCCCTAGTGAAATCCGTATATATATCTGTGTGTGTGTCTGTGTGTGTCTGTGTGTGTTTATATATGTGTGTTGTGCGGATGTGTGTGTGAATATATATGTGTTTTTGCGGATGTGTGTGTGTGTTTTTTTAAGTACTAATGCAGGTGTGTCTCAGAGCTCTATACTTGGACATAATTTATTCTTAATTGTCATCACAGAACTTCTTGAGGACATCAGTTCTCAAATTAATATCGATACTGATAACACAGCTATTTACTTCTGTGTTGATAGTAAGTCCGATCAGTTCGATAAGTTCAAATTTGCAGCTGATGACAAAAATGACTTAGTTTGTTCTTTATTGGGGTCAGGTGGTTTGTTAGTTTTATCGTCTCCACAACGAATTTTCTCCCTAACAGTTTTCAGAAAAAAAAAACTCTTTATATCTTTCATCAGCCTTGCTAATACTAACATCCTTGAAAGACTACCGATTGCACATCTCTTTGCGCTTACATTCTCGGCTAATCTGAAATGGAAAGACTAAATTGAATCCATTGCTTCTACTGAAAAATTGGTTCACTGAGTCGAGCTAAACAATCTTTCTACCCTGAATCCATCATATGCTGATCATGGTTCGCCTGAAATAGGCCTACCGACTTACCATGAAATAACGAGTCTGCCTTAATTTTTTATATATATATATATATATATATATATATATATATATATATATATATATATTGATTGATTGTTTAATAATCAGTTTTGGTCATAAGATGGTTAAACCAGTGCACATTTGTATTAAAAAGTGTTCAATACAATTATATTGAAGAACTTTGGAATATTTTCCATTTTAAAACGAGGTTTTACGTAACCTAGGTTTCTACCATAAGTGGTGTCTTCAGGTAATTTTAATAACAGATTTTTCTGTTTACCGTTGCCTTTTTAAATGCGTAAATATACTTTATTTTGGCCATTCGAGTCAAGAATGTTTGCCTTTTACTTGGTTTATTTTATGATTGTTACATATATATATATATATATATATATATATATATATATATATATATATGATACACTTATACACTTATATGCATATATTTCTTATGATACACTTAAAATATATATATCAGTCTATCATTCGTCCAGATTTTGCATATAATTGCTATATATGGTCAAGCATATAATTGGTATGTATAGTCAAGTGCGTCTTCTCTATATTTAAGGAATCTTAATAAAATTGAAAGAAGAATTGGCAATATTTTTGGCGCTGATCTGATGCCTCGCATTAAGTCCCTTTCCCACCGTTGAAATTTTGCATGATTGTGCATCTTTTGTCATACTTTCATGACTGTTCACATGAAGTCTTTACTATCGTTTCTAGATGTTATGAAGTTAAATGTAGTATTATACTCGCGTCAAGGATTTCTTTAGAGCCGAATTGATAAAATGTAACCGTAAGTTGTGTCCTAACAGTTTCTATTCTCGCAATTTTCGCTTCTAGAATCGCTTCCAGTCCCATGCATGCCAGCCAACTTTGATTATAAAATAAATATATGTCTATCATTAGTTACTCCCTTGATTATACTTCAGTTAATCCCTATCCTTATAGGGTCTCGTTGTTATTCTTTACATTCAGTAAACCCCGGCGTCTTAACCGATTTGTTTCATTGCATGTGATGATATATATATATATATATATATATATATATATATATATATATATATATATATATATATATGAGATTTTTATTATATATAATATCCAGTTTAAGCATTTCCTAATGGTTTTAGTTTAATGCTTTTTCTAATTTCTATCAATTTATTTAACATCATGATTAAGATTTATGATAAATCTTCGGATGTTTTTTTAATTGTATATAATCGTGTGATGGTTATGTTCAATGATTTATTTCATTATTTTCATGCCTGAATACTAGAAAACTCATCCGTTTGTTTCTTATTTTCAAATTTTACAAGTTCTTTTGCTATTTACTGTTCCGTCATCAACACATAAAATGTTAATCAGATTCAGGTTTTCTAACTTTTAATTTTTTATTCAATTTCACCGGATAATGTTAATATATGTTCAGAATTAAATCTAAATTTTTCAGATATCTGAATTAATGCAATATTTACTATTTTCTAAACATATACTCTTAAATATAAGAGACAATGAATGCTATTATTTTTAATCATGAGCCGTTCAAAACATCATATTTTGGCTTTAATTTCAGGTAAAAATAAAAACAAAAATTCTCCAGCATTTGAATATTTTTTATTATGTTGGTTCTAGGATTTCGGCTCAAATGAGCTATCTTCAGAGAGGTTAGAGGGATGTTAACATAAAAACATCCACCATCAAAGCTGATTTTATTTTGTGTTGATATAAATCTTTGCTAAGCAACGATAACAGCTACCAAATAGAAAACGCAGTTCGTCAATTTGTAATGCGGATCTATGACGTCACACTGCGTGAGAGCTCGAAATGTTAACAGAAACATATGTGTAAATGCAATGTCATGTGTTATGACCAGATTTAAACCTGATTTTCTTAAGTGTGGGTTGTTTTGATTTACGGTAAATGTCCTCCAACATCTGAAAGTTCTTTTTACTGTGTGTATGAATGACAATTATTGTATTGTTGACTTCTAATATTACCTTCATGGTTATGTCTTTTTGAAAAGTGTTCTTTATTAACTATTTATATAGATCTCATGTTTTGACCATGCTATGATTACGGTGTTTTTTATGTGAATCTTGGATCGTTTATTAGGGTAGTTTTTTTTACATGCCATTAAAGATTAAACATTTGATAGAGTTAATTATCGTGAAAATTAATTAATTTGTCTGCAAATTGAAAATAAACTGAAACCTATGCTTAAGAATTTATAAGGGAACTGCATAAGTAAAAAAGTATTCCGTGTACAAATGACGTATGAAAAAAACAAATGCTATTCATTAATGATGACTATTGTTTTCTTTCTTGATTTGTTACTTGAAAATCAGTTCTTTGGAGTAAAATCTATCACCAGTGAATATCCTTGCATAGTCAAACAATAAATTCATGATGAAACACATTTCTGATTTAAAGGTGAAGAGATTTTGACACGTTAAAAAATCAAGACAAACAGTAAGACGAGCGAGCTCTGTCCAGTTTAAACAATAAATTCCAGAAAAGAAAAAATTAAAATCACTTAAAGAAGGTAGGAATTATTTAAGGTAGAAATGAGAAATAGCCAAATGTTATGCCCAATATGATGAAATAAGTAAATATCATTTCACCCCGGGCAAGGCGTAAATGCCACTGATGTGCGGAGGCTACATAACTGAAAGAAAATTAGTTAGAGGAGGTAGAAAAGTATTACAAAGCAATAGAAAGATGAAAATGCAGGTGTAATGACAGTTGCAAGGGGGGAGAGAGAGGGAAGAATATCCGGGCTGGGGGATAGGGCTAGAGTCAAGTGGTTAGTAGATGAGTATTGATATTGCATTTAAATTTTGGTGGTTGTAGCCGTCAGGAAAGCAAGAATATGGGAGGGAGTTCCACAGGCGTGAAGTGCGAGAGAAGAAGCTGCAGGAGTAGAATTGTCGTCTGCATTTGGCTAACCTAACTGTGAATGGGTGGGACCTAGTTGCCATTCTGGTTGCACGAGTAAACACTTGTTGAGGAGGCACCAGTGACTTAAGTTCGTCCGAGCAGAAGCCATGAAAATACTTATAGAACAGACAAAAGGAGGACACATTTCCTCGGTGCGGAAGTGGCTGTATTCGAGCCACCAAGTCAGCACCTATCACGTTACTAACTCTCCTTTGGAGCCTGTCGAGAACACTGAGGTGAGCAGCAAGGGCGCCTGACCATAAATGGCTGCAGTACTCCATGCAGAGTCGAATGGTAGACTTGTATATATGCAGGAGGGATTCAGGCGGAAAGAACATCCTGGATCGACACAGTGACCCAACCTTATTAGCAGTGGATTTAGCTATGGATTCGATGTAGCGGTTCCACTTGAGATCAGAAGAGAGGTTAAGGCCGAGAAGGCGCAGAGTATTGCAATCAGGGAGAAACGCTTGGTCCATGCTTATGTGAGGCAGGAGAGGTTGGCGAGCTGGTTGACAGACAACAGCGTGGTCTTGGACGCATTGAATTTGACAAGCCACTTCTTGCCCCAATTCACCACAGAGTGTAGATCCCGTTCAAGGTCAGCAGCGAGATTATATCTGTCCGCCATGCCAGGTTTCTTACTTGTGCGGGAGTATATTGTGGTGCCATCTGTGTAGATGCCTACTTGGCACTTGATCTCATCCGTGAGGTCGTTGATGAAAATAAGGAAGAGCGTCGGGCCCAGGATAGATCCCTGGGGGACACCGGCATTCGTGCTGTAGGATGAAGAGGCATGCCCATTCAATACGACCTTCATTTTGCGGTTGTTTAAAAAGGACGGGATTAGGTCAAGCAGGCCCCATAGCTTGCAAAGGAGGCCATAGTGCCAGACCCTGTCAAAAGCTTTGAAGATGTCCAGAGCAACTGCCCGAGCCTCGCCTGACTCATCGAGGGTCCGGAGCATGTACTCCGTAATGGTTGTTAGCATATCAGCAGTGGACCTGGCAAAGCGGAAGCCATATTGCTTGTCAGAGAAGAGTGTGTGGGCAGTAAGATGTTGAACTATCTCAGCATTGATTATGGTCTCGAACACTTTCCAGAATATCGGTAGAAGACTGATAGGTCGATAGTTGGATGGGTCAGAAGGTTCACCACAATTCTTAAAAACAGGAACGACTGAAGAGAACTTACAGCATGCAGGAAACAGGAAGCAAAAAGACAGTAGTTAAACAGTTTAGAGAGGACAGGGGAGAGTTGAGAGGCACGCCTCTTAAGCACTATTACCGGGATTCAGTCGCCACCGCTCGCCTTATGGGGGTCAAGTTTTGAAATTACTCGAGATACTACCTTCGGGGTAATATGTACGTCGTGCAGTTTGTCCTCAGTTCTAATGGGGAAGTCGGGTGAGCCTACTCCAGATGAGTCAAACGTGCAGGTGGATGAGAATCTGCGGGCAAAGCACTCAGCCTTGTCCGCAGATGATGTGAGAACCTCAAATTAATGGATTAAAGGAGGGATAGACGATGTGCAGTTGTTAAGCACCCGTTTGCATATCCGCCAGTAGTCCATGGAGTCGAACTTGCGGTCAGCTATGTGCTGTCGCATTCTCTCAGCGAACAACCGTTTGGCGTAATTCAGGATTCTCTTGCACTTATTGCGAGCAGACGTGAATAGTCGCTTATTGTGGTCAGACGCATGTCTCTGAAATAGTCGGAAGTAATGGTTCCTGTGGGCAACGGAGAGGATTGAGGATTTAGGCAATACTTCCTGGTGGGTATGAAGGCATCAATCAGCTTTCACCCATGACGAGACCTTAGAGACACAGTCATCAACTGGGTGATTGAACACTTTTCCCCAAGGGACGTCGCAGAGGAAATCGCGAAATGAATCCCAGTCAGCTTTTTGGTAACGGTAGGAGGTCATAATTGCAAGAGTTACATAGAAATGGACTAAGTGTCCACTTTTCGTAGCATTTATTTTTTCAAGATTGCTCGTTAACTATGTTTTATCTGTGTATAAAAATGTATCTGTTTGTAGATATTTGTACAGATAGATAGATAGATAGATAGATAGATAGATAGATAGATAGATGTAATATGTAGCTACAGAGCTATCGACTATATGACAAGTTACTTGTAGCTGAAATTTCTTGTTATCTGCATTAATTATGACATCATGTTGTATTGGATTTTGAGGATGCATAGTTCTAAACAGGATTGTGGTTTTATCAAAGGTTTACCTACAGATAAAGATGCTTTGGCAAAACGGTTGACATATATATATATATATATATATATATATATATATATATATATATATTAAATAAACATTTTCATATATTACTAAATGTATCGGGGAAATTGTATGACAAAAATTTCCGCTTTGAAATACAATTCTCCTATATGTGTGTGTGTCCTTATATATAAATATGTATGAGAGTGTGTTTATGTATATACGTATGTATGTATAACAGTAATATCCATAGAATGGCTTGCTAATATATAAAAGAAGGATGCATGTACATTAATCCATTTCTATAAACGTTACTATTAATCGCCCATCACCGAGAAGTTTCTTAATGTCTGCCATAAATCTAACAAGAAATTACTGCATTATTAGGGATCTCAAAATAAATGTCATAAAGCGGTCAAAACTAACTATATTATTTCATGTTATTTTTCTGTGAACCAAAAAAGTAAGCCATAATTTAATATTGATGTGGGAGCGTATAAATCAGAAGAAGAATGCAAAATTGTTCGAATCTTGTTTTTGTGGAGATTAAGAATTATTTTCAAAATTAAAGACATCAGACTAAGAATGATAGTCTAATTCCTTTCCATTAAACAAGTCACCGAAATACAGATCGATTGAGAAAGGATATTATAACTTTTTGAATGTTCAAGAGCAAAATATAACTAAATCCACCAAAGCTAAAGTTATTAACATTCTTGATGTGACATTGAATATGAATACTGGATATTACCAACTATAAACAATATATATATATATATATGTATATTCAGTAAGGAATCAAGGCAAAATCATGAAACTCTAGATAATTTGCATAAATCTGTTCAAGTTCAAGCAATACTGGTGTATTAGATAATAATAAAATTATATATATATAAGCTTTGAATCTCAGTATCTATAAAGTAAATTTGATTATTCAGAAAAATCAATGTAGCCAAAAATAAACTGCAACACCGTAAGCGTAAGATTATATGAATTAATCTACCTTTCAATTTTAATGTTCTAATGAATATATATATATATATATATATTGCAACAAAGTTGTGGAACTCGTAGGTTTTTTAACCTGCTGTTCATGCATTTACTTTTATAGAGAGTGCTCTATACAAACGTATATATATATATATATATATATATATATATATATATATATATATATATATTCCTGATGAACATTATTAGCACCATTTTATATATATATATATATATATATATATATATATATATATATATATATATATATATATATATTCTTCCAGACAAAACGTTGGACACCCAACGTTGAAACAAACATATGATTCTAGAGGAGAGGACATATATAGAAAAAATTATGTACATGTTCTAGAACATACTTGATAATAAATATTCACAACTCTATGCATCATACATCGAGCACTTCTTTAAATTATTGTTTCGGACGGTGAAAAAATTTCTTTCTTTGTTCTTTACTCACTCGGATATATATATATATATATATATATATATATGTGTTCAATATCAAGGATAACTGAAAATGTAAAAGCGCACATTGTGGTAATGTGGGAACGTCGGGAAACATTTTAATGCTTAAATATGAACCGCGTGATCATTTTGATGACGATCCTGTAAATATATACTGTCTTCGATTGCTGTGTATTACATAAATAATAAAAAAATACAACATTCGTTCTGACTAATTTACCATCATAAGTGGTGTTTGGGTGACCCATCATTTAAAGATGTGTTAGAAACAATTTACATTTTGTTCTAGACAGTTCTCGCTGTGTAAACAGAGTAACTGCTTGTTTGAACTGCACATCATTTCAATTTGAATTGATGTCCGTCTTTAGCAATCATTTAAAAATTGTCATCTTTTTTTCTAACATCCTCCGTCTTCCATACGCAGAATGAAAGTTAACCGCTCTGGTATGTTTTTCCTTATTTTTTCGTATCTCTTTTTTAATATCTGATTTAAAATTATGGATAATAAATTTAGTTTTATTGTTTTCAATGTTATAATACAAACCAAATATAGACTGACCTTAAAAATAATTTTTTGTGACGTATATTTCTCAAATCTTAACCATTATTTATTTTTGTCCATTTTTTAATTCTGATTTTCTTTATTTTGACATGGAACTGTATTGCTGAGGAGACGTGAATTTTCACTTAGGAATTTCATGTTGATATATTCATTCAACATTTTTGAATTTTGAAAAATTAATTTATATTGGCTTTGAAAATTTAAGTACATTTAGCTCTCCTCCTGTATCATTTTTTAATATTAATTTTTTTTAATATTAATTAGGATCAGGTTTATGGAATTTACCTTCCTACTTTTTCCATTTCGGATTAAAGAAGAATATAAAAATATATATTGTATATGTATATATATATTTCCCGCAAATGTTATTATTAATTTCTACGAATAACGCCTCTTTGAATTCTCCTTCCATTTAAATAATATTTTATTGTTAATCTAAAATTTTGTGTACATTTTGCCTTTTTATATTTTACTCTAGATAATATTTAAAAATAATACACTAACATTGTAAGATTTAACTTCCATGATAACAAATTCTATGCAAGTAAGTATATAATTTAAGTCCCTTAAATCGACTGCTTTAAATACTTTATATTTATTTCATTATAATTTTTTATTAATTGATTATTATTTAATTTTTAGTATATATTAAGAATTATTTGTGTTTTAATAGTATTGATAATTATTAATAATAATAATTATTATTATTTTGATTTTCATTTTTATTGTCATTCTTATTTTTATTATTTTAACAATTTTATCATTTAAAAAGAAATAATAATTATTATTATTATTAATGTTAGTATTTAAAATCAAGCAGGTACAAAAATTTAAATATCTGGGAAGTGTTATAACCGAAGACGGAAGTGCGACACAAAGATCTAAAGGCGAATTGAAATGGCGAAAGACACGTTCCAGAAGCTTGAGTAGTGTATTAAGACACAGGAAATTTTCACTACAAACAAAGAAGAAAGTACTAGATTGCTATGTGATGTCAGTTCATTAACATGGCAGTGAATGTAGTACAATATCAACAAAGATGAGGGAAAATTTGAAGCAGTTCAAATGTGTTCTAGAGAAAGATGCTGCAGATATCAGTGATGAGGTGTTGGAATGAACGGAAACGAAAAAGAAATTAATATTGAGCATCAGGAAGAGACAAGGGAAGTCTCTTGGACATGCAATGAGGAAGAAGGGCTTGGAGAATCTGATACTAACAGGCCAGATAGAGGGAAAAGAGACAGAGGAAACCAGCTTATAAAATAGTTGAAGGGCCTGAGCAGGTGAATGACAGAAAGAGGACTGCAAGATGGTACAGAAGAAAGCATGCTAAAGGCCACTAGCAATAGAGAGGCGTGGAAAACCATGATTGCCTACGTTCTGAAAGGACAAGTTACATAGAAGAAGAAGTAGAATATTATTATTAATTTCATTAATATTATTATTGTTGTTGTTGTTGTCATTAATAATAGTATTATCAATGTTTAATTTAAATGTATGATTTCAGGATATTTTATGTTGTTAATATTTTTACCATCATTAACATTATTATTATACTAGATAATAATGTTGTTATGAAATTCAAAAGATGAGATTTATAAGATGAATATATTTTTATTTCCGTTGAAAGTAATATAAAAACTAACAATTAAATTCATATAGTTAAATTTACTGTCCTCTATTTGAAAATATGTAATTGAAAATACAATCCAGTGTCATGTTAACGTCTGGGACAGAAACGTAACATTTGAAAGTTGACATCCGCCTTTAAAATTTATCATTGATTGTTTTGCTTCCTTTCCTATCAATAAGAAGGTTTCTGTCTTTCTCGCCACCTTCCTTTATCTGGATAAATCTAGCCAATTCATTTTTATTAAAAATTGGTCTGACGCGAGATATATTTTAAAAAATATGATTTTCATAAAAAACAAATTTTTAAAAGATAAATTTAAATCAACTCTATAAAATATTCTCGAAATAGATTATCATCAATGGATTGTTAATTTCTTCCAATTTATTTTAATGATATTGCGTTTCATATTAATAAATTTAGTAACCCGAAAAATGAAGGAAGTTGCTAGAAATTTGATTGATTGATATTTAGATTTAATTTTTTAAATAAAATAGCTGATATGTTGCTTTATAGTTAAAGCAAACAGCTGATTTACTAATACCTGCTAAGTTTTATATATCTCGCGTCAGACCAATTATATATATATATATATATATAGTCATCCGCAGACAGATCTGTTTCACAGCTCATCAGTACGGTTAGACTCCGATTGCTTTAGCACAGGATTGAAACACGACCGTATTGGCGTCAGTCGGCGATTCTAACTCTGGGCTATGGGCGCTCGGTAGAAGTGGGCAGATTTTTAGCGCGTATTTTCATTATATGGGACCATATTTCTGAATTATAGAAAATTCTAATAGATTTAACTATTATCACTGCGTGATATTTTTGCATTGGCATACGTTAAAATATAGAATGGGATTTTGAAATCTGAGTTACACAATATAATCAACAATATTTTTCTTCTTTAAAGGAATATTTAAATATTGTGAAATATATATGAGACAAAAAGCTTGATTTTAATCTATCTTAATTTTACATTCATGTAGAGGCTAGTTATTTTATAAATAAGAACTGTGTTTTTACTATCTAGTCTTTCAGTGAATCTTTGACAAACGTATGTGTTTTATTGTTTGTAACACGAACAAAACTTAAATTGTCACACTTAATGGATTACATCTTTCGATGTTTATTCCAGTATGGTATTCACCCTACTTCCTCATTGGAGTGGGATGTGACACAAGGTCTTTTTTAGGTGTGAACCCGACCGCGTACGGATGGGCACAGGGAAAAAATTCCCCAGTGCCCTCAACCGCCGGTAGGGCTGGCCTCGGTGACAAGCACCTGATCCACCCCTCTGCGGCAATCGGGAGGCCCGGCCGTAGGACACTGTTCCCTGGGACCGGGCATTTATCAGTGTAATTTTTCACAGATGAAACCCTGCTATCGCGGATGGAGCTACAACTGAACCCTGTCTTCGTGGACAGCGATGCAACAGAGAGATGATTTCGGTACCCACCCGACACAAAAAAAGCCGGGTAAATTTTTATTCCAAAATAGAATATTTACAAAACTAATGCTTAGTGATATTTTCTTTACATGCGTCAAGAGTCGCAACATAATGTATTGCTTTCATTCATGCGGTCGACGACTACAATTGATGCACATAGTTAAAGCAATATAAACATGTCACATATATAAACACACATCCTAACGCATTTTCCGTTTATACTAACACAGTTTATTTGGTTGTACCATAAAAACACAAAATATTATGCGTGAAGATGTTTTCGAAAACATTGTAATTCATTGCTTACAGTTCCAATGAAAATAATACTCAAATAAATTTTTCTTTTAAATGTTGTTCCGTATTTGAAGATTCTTCATGCTTATTTATATAAGCACATTCCAACACGCACACACACACACACACACACACACGCACGCACACGCACACGCATATATATATATATATATATATATATATATATATATATATATATAGCTTATCCACATTTTTAAACACGATTTCAAAACAAAAAAAAGCATTTGAAAAAGGACGTTCTGTTATAGAAAACGGAATCACGTCATCCAATGTTAATGTCAGATATCTCCAAATGTCAGATATCTCCGTCCACTCTACTCTCATCAATATTCTCATCCTTCTCTTACGCAATTTCTGACATCCCCTATAACCGGTCACTCTTTCTAATAACTTTCTTCCTATGTAACCCCCTGCAAAATAGTGACAGTAAAATGTCTTGCTCGGGGCGATATGATTATTAAAAATACATGAGGATCATGAGGATCATCGTTTACTCCAGAAATTCATTTTATTTAACATTTAGCAATAACTAACTACCTCGAAGTATAAACTTCTGTTTATGAATTTTCATATACTATGGGAAGATTTTCTATACTAATAACCAATAAACAGCATTAAATTATGAAATTGATTATATCCATTACACTTCTTCATAAGTTAATTTGTCATTTGACAAAATCTAATGTAATTCGTCCACATATGTATGAACCCCCAAACAACCACAATAAAATTAACATTAAGCAACATTTAATGAATAAAAGGATATAGAGGAAGTATTGCAGAGAAATACTCCATATTCTAGAAACCATTATAATACAAATAAATAAACATATAAATAAAAACAAATTTAGATGAAATCCTTTACCCCATATGTGATAATGTATTCAATTTGGCATAAGAATGAGCACCTATGTCTATGCATGATGATAAATAATGAGCATATTCGACATATTTTTTTTACATTTTATATGAATTTTTTTCGTGTTTATATCTATTCTTTTATTTTACTAGTTACAATCATGTAAAAGCGTCGCAATTTAGTCAAATACATTGAATTACGACGGAGAATGTAATGACTTATTCAGCTGTTAATATTTTAATTTCTTAATTTCTTTATTAATAAGCATGTAGTTCTTTTACTATCGTTAATTTTCATTTTGGATGACACATGAAATAAAAAACGCGATCAGGAATCATTACCACAGGACATTGATAACTATAGCTGCCAAGTATATTTTCACTAAAAACAAACAAACAAAGATTAATATTAATATTCTTTACACTCCAAAATTGAATGGAAAAGGAAAAATACGATGCTCAGGTTTTGGGCAAAAACCAACAGTCAATGTCCATCACGCTACGTAAAAACCTTGAAGAGCAAGCAAGACCTGCAGGCTTTTCGTGGGTTAGCAGAGAGATCAAATATTTGGGGAGGATTTATAAAAAGTACTTGCAAAGTTGCACTATGCCTTTCATTTGAAAAATCTTACTATATATTTGTAAGGCTTAACTCGGCTTTGACAAACAGCAAATTCATTCCTGGTCGATTGGAGTGGTTAAGATACGTAAGATCAATTAACGGCTTCTTCCTTCCCTTGGAGTCGCAGGTACAAATCCTAACAGAGATTGCATATTTCGCGAATATTCATGCCGGTATATATATATATATAGTACGTATAGATGGATACAATACCATATCCAAAGAAACACTATTCTAAAAACGTGCTGTATACAAAGTAGAGCGAATAATGTTTATTTGAATTTATAACATAACTATGTTATAATATCACTAAGAGAGTAGCTGTTTTAATTCGAGTGTATTGTCGAGGCAAAATAGCTAATTTTGTAATGATATTATACCATATTTATGTTATATATGCCTGATTATATCTACGCTTTAAAAATAAATATCTACTTAAATACGAGTATCTATTAAAAATGATTTTCAAAATAAAGATTAAAAGTATATCAGTGTTGATTTCCCTTTCGTAACATCCGTTACATTTGGCAAAACAAATAAGTAAATATATATATATATATATATATATATATATGGGGGTGTTGGTGTGTGTGTGTGTGTGTGTGGATAGAGAGATAGTTTAATAAATTGAGAGAGAGAAGGTGAGTGATCGATTTTCTCAGGGTGTACATGCACTACTCATTGATTAGAAGTAACACTTTGACTCAAGACAGTGCGTACAAATATGGTGGACTGGGAAAGAATTGGTAACACTGGTAGCCACTAATTTTATGCTTTCAAGTGATGCTTTTGTCGGATATCCATGCTTAGCTTGACGGGTATCGCTTCCAAAATTAAAGACATGAGCCGTGTTCAATTCCTAGACTCACTTGATGCATATATTTCAGTATTAATTTTTGCGAGAAAGGTATGACTCAATTTTTTCTATCAGTAGCTGTTGAATAAATGTCAATTTTGACTTGGTTCTCTTGGCCTGGGCGAAATTCTTTCGAAAACAGAGATGACCCTATATTCTAATGTATGACAAACCCAATGGGCAGGGACCCATTTTTTTTCCTAAAAATCTATAGAACATTACAATTAATAAAAAATATTATTCGCTGTGAGTGAATCAGTCCAACGTGTTGAACAGACATAGCATTAAAATAAGGGATATGATTTATTGTCAACAATGAAAATTTGTTACTGATATTATTAGTTTGTTTGATGAGAGTTTATATTACATACCATCAACCATCCGCCGTGCATTGAATACTACTGCCATATCTGGTCAGGTGCTCCTGCTACTCACCTAGATGTTCTTGACAGAATACAAGGGAGAATCTGTAATGTGATAGATCCCGACTTAGCAGCTCAGATACAGACACTTTCTCACCGGCGCAATATGGCTTCACTGTGTCTCTTCTACGAATACTTTCATGGCTTCTGCTCCGATGTACTTAGCTCACTGGTGCCCCCTATATATAAATTTACACGAGCAACAACACTAGCAACTAGGTAACCACTCTTTTACTGTAAAAGCAATAAAATGTAAAGGCAAATTCTACTCCACAGCTTCTTTTCTCGCACTTCCTGCCTGTAGAATTCCTTTTCCTCGACATCTACAATCTCCAATAATTTCAATGTAAAGTCAATAGTCATCTCTTATCTCACTTACCTTCATCCTCTCTCTCATGCTCCTTTCTCCGTCCACTTCATTCTTATCAGTATTCTCATCCTTTTTTACCCCTTTCCTGACACCCCTATAACTTGTCACTCTTTCTCATAAATTTTCTCCTATGTAACCTCCTGCAAAACAGTGTCAGTAAAATGTTTTGCTTGCAGTGATATGATTATAAAAAGAAATCATAAAAATACAATTTTCTTTCAGTACTATTGCTAATGTGCTTGATCTACTCGTGTTTAGTTGAATATCACAATATTTTCCAGCTATCTTGTGTCTATGCAAGCATCCGGTACAAAAGACCTGTTCAAGATATCTTTCTCAGTAGATTTCTAAAACGAGGCAGACCGGGAAAACACCACATTTTTTCTCGTGTTAAACAATCACTGTAATTTTCACACGATATATAGAAGACACTGCATAAAATGGTCTTTTCTCTGTGACATTAATGACTTTTTACGAAATAAAAAGTAGAATATGCCGTTTATTAAGATATTTGTCTGGCATAAAAGATTGCTTTGCTTACTGTATCTTTTCTTTTTTCCCTAAAGCATTATATCGACAATATTGTTGAGTTCTAGTGTTTAATAAATTCTCTTTCATTTTAGATGATTTTCTCAACCATAATATCAGTGACAGCAAGGTATTTGATTACAAAAGCATCCAACTAAGTCTATATTACATCTTGAAATTTCTAGTCAAGATTTTCTGTGTGCAACACTATTGAATGTGCTTTTGCTTTTTTAGAATTACTTGATTTAAATTCTATTTTTTCACTACTATTCGCTTAAGTATTTTGTATCTTTTATATAGGATGCAAATTATTCTCCTCAAATATTCCTAAAAAATTCAGAATATTTCCCAGTATACTTAAAGGTCCAAGCCAACCATATTTTCTCATTTCTAAAGTAATATTTTTATTTTTACTTCAAACCGTGCCTTAAATACCGCTGCCATATCTGGACTAGTAGACCTGCTGTTCAACACGGGGTTCTTAAAAAATCCAAAAGATCTGTCGGGTCAGGATATTTTTTCCTTTTTGTCGGGCCAGGATGTTTTTTTCAGCCTGAATCCAACCTGCATATATACAAATCAACCATTCGTCCGTGCATGGAATACTGCTGCCATATATGGTCAGGCGCTCATGCCGTTCATCTCAGTGTTCTCGACAGGATCCAAAGGGGAATCAGTAATGTGATAGGTACCGATTGGCGGCTCGACTACAGCCACTTCCCCACCGACAAAATATGGCCTCCCGTTGTCTGTTCTATAAATACTTTCATGTCTTCTGCTCGAACGAACTTAAGTCACTGGTGCGTTCTCAACAGGTGTTTACTCGTGCAACTAGATTAGCAAATGGGTCCCACCCATTCACAGTTAGGTTGGCTTGTGGCAGACGACAATTCTACTCCTGCAGCTTCTTCTCTCGCACTTCCCGCCTGTGGAACTCGCTTCCATATTCTTGCTTTTCTGACGGCTACAACCTCCAGGAATTTAAATGCAATGTCAATGCTCATCTATTAACCACTTGACTCTAATTCCTTCACCACCCCGTATATCTTTTCCTTTCTCTCCACCTTTGAAACTGTCATCACACCTGCATTTTCATCTTTCTATTGCTTCTTTCTAACTGGTTCGTCTTCCTCTTCACTCTCTTCTAATTAATCTTTTTACAGTTATGTAGCTACCTGCACATCAGTGGCATTAATGCCTTGCTCGGGGTGATACGATTAAAAAAATGTAATCGATACCACTGGCATCTCGTCTTCACTCACTTTCTCGTGTCGTGGTTTCTCTCTGTCTTTAAAAAAATAATTTTTGCCACCTGTTTGACGGGCTTTTATTCCTTGGTGCACCGATTATAGGAATTGAAGCGTGCTACTCGATTTGAATTTATGACCCACCCTTTCAGTGCTGAAATAGCTAAATTCAACTGCCGCTCCTATTCCAATAGTTACATCTGATACACATCTCGCCTGTAGAACCCCATTCCGTTTACACTCATCCTTGCTAACTAGTCTTAAAGAAATCGACGTTATTTCCTCCCTATATTTTCGTCTTTTCTTCCTTATAGTTTTTCATTCTCACTTTAACACTCTCTAACTACGAGCCGACTTTCTTTGAGTGAAATGATAAAAACAAATTCTATTCTGTATGGCGTGATTCAAAATACGCAATCTATCCTAAGAAATATCTCATTCGTCATCTTCAAGTTTTTAAATTATTTACCATTCGATCTAATTTCATTATTCTTGTTATCATAACGTTAGACTCTTATTCTTCTACGTCTAGGGAAATCTCATTTTGTTTTTTCAGATTAACATCTACAAAGTATAACAACGTAATTGTGCGACTTTATAATAGTTTAAAATATTAAAGTGTTTAAATTGATTACATAAACACTCCGACCACAGAAAAATTGGTGTTTATTCATATTGACAATGTTGCTTGAAATTTATGTTGCTTTTTTTTAATTCAAGTTGTTTTTTAAAAAGTAACCTGTCATTGCTGAATTAAAAAAGCTAAATTCAAACGCTAATTTTTAATTGGAACCTTAGGAAATAACGTTTGTTAATAGATCTGAGACGCAACATTTACATTATTTACATTGGTTGCACAGTTGTTCTTATATTTATTGTCAAGTTCACAATGTTTCGGCCTTCTTCTGGGGATTAGAATTTTGAACTAAACACTTTATTTCGATCACTGGTGTAGATTGTTCTCGTTTCATAAAATATACAATTTCTGGATGTTTAGTTATAACAGTTTAACTCAACTATCTACGTGTTTGTTCACCACTGTTGTTGCCAGTTATTGAACTCACATTTTAGGACAAGCTATTGAATTGCATAGTGTTGTATGATCTGATTCAATAGTTTGGATATTATAAAAAAATAAACAGAGCATCGTTGATATTATAATAAAGATAAACACAGTATCGGGAATATTATAATAAAATAAAGACAAACGCAACAGTCTTAGCAATGTAAATAAGCAAGTGTTTGTTTTCAAATGCACAGTTTCTGCGTTATACTTTCACTCGCTTTTGCCTATAAAAGGGGGATTTTTGACTGCATGATTTTTATTTATTCCACAGACACTGGGTACACGTTATATCAATTGATATAAAAAAATGACCTTGTAGCCTTGATGTCAATCTTAAAAACAAGAGATCGCACTGTGTTCGGCGTCAAAGTAAAAACAATGCAGCGATCAATATGTTAATTGTTTAATCATTGTTATTATAAAAGATTTTTACAGTGTTAGTTTCAACTGACAAAATTTTAAGTGACTTCTCTCTCTCTCTCACCCCCTCTCTCTCTCTCTCTATCTCTCTTTCTATCTATCTATCTATCTATCTATGAAGATTCAAGAACTCAAGCAACTTGAACTTCCGTAGGGTATTTGCTGTTAACTTTCCTAGCTCTTCTTTTTTTCTCTCGCAAATTTGGTATGTTATAGGCAATGCCGATAATATCAAGTGGTTTCTGGACATTCTCTTTAACCAATACAAGAACGTCAATGAAAATTTTCCGAAATTTGTCATCTGATTTGACATTCTCTCGACATCTATCTTCAACATAAAATAATTCAAAAGGTTTCCAAATTGTTTTCCTGAAATGTAGTAATCTCCACAGTATTCCTCGGCTATTAACGGACAGACGCATGATTTTTTTAAATATTTCGTGTTATGCCCAATGATATGTTTTCAATAACTATGTCAGTTTCAATTGAAGTTCCACATGAGGTTCCCATCTTAATTTACCAATATCCTCACCGTCTTATGTGTTTGATGTTTAATCTACTATCACAGCCCAAGAATTTATCTTTGCTATTTAAATATTATTTAATTTTTTATGAGACTGTAATTCTAAACTTGCTAACCCCTGCCCCATTTACATTCTTTTTCATATATTTTGTCACTCTAATCAAAATCTAAAATTCTAATATACTTACATATTCAGGAACAACAGTTTTATTTCACCGTCAGGCAAATGAATTACCTGGCTTTTTATCCATTCAACCATTTTTATTATTAAAACTGCGCACTTAAATCTCAAATCCTATTCCAATATCTTTACAACACCGGTGGCTAGTTTTAACAAATTATTAAATATGCGATTTATTCTTGAGAAACAATTTCAGCTTATCCACGAAAAGCAAGTGATTTAACATTATCTCTTCTTTATTTCTGCTTAAAAACAGATAGGCAATGGGTCTAGGACAATTACAAAGAACAGGGACGAGGTGTAGATATTCTCTGTCTCGTTGATAATGAGCCTACTTATTTATTTACACTATTCAAATTTTTTCTCCACTGAGACATGCTCGTTTCCATTATGCTGATTACCTAATTTGCTCTTCGAACATATGAACACAATTTAGAAATGACAGAAGAGTAATTACATAGAAAGGCCTTTCAAAATCAATGTTCAGTACTGATGAGTCAATTAATAAATGATCTTTTTCTATACGACTTCGACAGATAAAGAACTAATTAAGCAGCAATATGGTTAAAAAAGTGAGCTAAACTCAAAATCAAAAAGCCGGCAAATCAAACTAAAGCAGGCTGCTAGCCTGAAGTTCCCAGTCTGTGGAATTTTTTACCAACATTGTTTTTCTGTTATCTATCCTGCTTGGAACGATGGCCCGCATAACGCCATAATAAAAATATTGCCCGTCCCTGCACGCGTACTACTGACTATTTTCAACCAATATGCCTGGGTCGCATTAGCCTTGCGGATTGAAACATTACATTCCATTTTACATATCCGCAGTCCAGTGTATGACGGTAAACTACATTAAGTAGCAAGACTCTGATTGGTAGGTTATGAGGAACATAGAGCTACTTCTTAATTGCTGTTGTTCCCAGGTCTATCCTGTCCCGGAGTGGTAGCACCTGTTAGGGTCTCAGCTATTGGCAAATGGTTAACCCTCAAAGTGGTCTCAAAACACTATGGAAGTATAAAAAACACTTTTATAAAAATATGAACATAAAAATAAACTTTTATAGAAAAATATACATTTTTGAAAGAAACTTATAACTAAGAATACATTTTTGAAGAAAAAATGTATTACCGTAAGACAATTTTTCATGGAAAAATTTGCAATAATACATTTTTAAATACAAAACTTGAAGATATCTTTAGCTTTCTAAAATATGTTTTTTTAAATTTCGTCAAAATGTGACTAAATCAACTTTCTCAATATAAGCAGATATAAAAAAAGCCTTAAAACCCTACATTTTTGCTATGAAAGAACCCACAGAGGTTGATACGCTATTAAACAAAACTTAAATCAAATCACATATCTTCATTTTATGCACTTATGCATCTCTTCTTTGCCGAATTCGCAATTTCTTTTTATGCATTTCAGCAATTTACTTTATAGGCTGTAGTCTACTGAGACTTGTGTCTACTAAGATTTGAGACATCCTTGTTTAACATCTTGCGTTCTGAAGAACTGCTTCGGATTTGCAGTAAACAGGATATTGTGTTTGATGTCGATTTTTTCTGAATTGAATAGCGTTTGTTCAGATTAGCTTTAGGTTCAATTAATTCTTTCACCTCTTCCATCACTGCATGCAATACTTCACTGTAAACTTGAAGGAGCATTCTTTCACCTACTTTTGTTTTCAGCCACTTTCCTCTCTGCTTTGTATATAACATTCCGACGTCTTTTCTGTGTTGAACTAATAATCTTCCCAGCATACACTTTCACCAGGGCTCTTTAGTCATTTTTGTCCTTATTCTTTTTAACACAAAACCGCTCATGAACCAAGTGCCCAACGACGTTTGTCAACCCTTTGATCTCGGCTATATCATCCGTGTCACATTATTTCTTTTACTTTGGCTGACTCAATCATCAACTGGCGGCAGTCCATGTTCGGTAAATTCAACAATGTTTTCAATTCAGCCTCATTGTATATTTCTATCAGATTTTCAATAATCATTCTAGTTCCTCATCAATTCCACTTGGCTAGGCATCAATATCTACATCGTCATAAAACCTGACATGCAATTCACTTTCAACTTCTTCTCTTTCGGCATTATCTATTTCCGGATCGCTTTCAGTATCAATCTTACTTGAACTACCACCAAATTCTTTCTTTGACTCTTGTAATTTAGCCTCTGTATCTTTCAACTGAACATTGTTTAACCAAGTACTATGCTTGGTCTCTCGTATTTACCTGAACATTCAAATTGTTTTCAGAAATTGAAAACATTCCAAAACTCATTGAAAATTCATAAACACTGGAATAAACAGATTTGTTCACTTCCAGTTAAAGCAAGCATATTACATTTCAGTGGCATAAGATTTTGGTCTCTCTGCTCTACTATTTTCTCCAATTTCTAGGCTAATAGAGTTTTTACCTTCAGTGTTAAAATTTGATTTGATGTTTTGGTAGAATCGAAGAATGATGACCGGTACGTGCCTGAGTTTTGGGGGAAAACTGCAACTTGTCAACGCAACGTGACTCTTTCTTCCCCGGTTAGAAACAAAGACGAGAGTACTCGATTGCTATGTGATGTCGGTTCTTCAATATGGTAGTGAATGTTGGACAATATCTTCGAAGATGTAGAAAAATCTTGAAGCAACTGAAATGTGATTCTACAGAAGGATGTTGCAGATATCATAGACCGAGCATGCGAGCAATAACGAGGTTTTGGAAAAGATGGAAATGAAAATGAAAATGATATTAAGCATCAGGAAGAGAGCACTAAAGTTTCTACAAAATGCAATGAGGAAGGATAGGTTGGAGAACCTGATACTAACAAGTCAGATAGAGGGAAAAAGAGACACAGAACAACAGCGGATAACACATTTGAAGGTGGATGACGGAACGAGAATTACATGGTGCAACAGAAGAAAGCGTGCTAGGAATAGGGAGATGTGGAAAGCCATGATCACCTAAGCCCTGAAAGGACCAGGCACATAGAAGAAGAATGAAATCCTCATAGATGTTTTGGTTTACAGTCATGTTATCGACATTGTTCACATTTCTATTTTTTTGAATTAGTCAGTTTCACTGTATTAACGGTGAGAAGACTGTGTACTAACCAATGTTCTTTGCTTTCGCAACGTCATTTTGAATGTGTTTCTCCAATTAGGTGCACCACTTCATGAGCAAGAGTACTGGTTGTAATCTGCTGGACTCCAACCCAATATTTCTAGACAACGGGGAATTATTAATACAGAAAATGGAAAAGTCAGTTTTTTTATATTCTTTTAATTTTATATCTTTAATTACTTTTTCTTTTAAAGTACAAATATCGGCATTTTATTAGTAAAAACCGTTGATCGGTAAGAGAGGTTAGCATCGAGGCGGGATTCGATATTTAATTAACCTTGCCTCAGGCGTAATATTTTACGTTATCCAAACACTTTCCTGCTAAAATATAATATACCCCATTATTATTTTTGCTTTTAGTACACCTAATACTGCTCAAATTAAAGGTTACTGAGTGAGATTGCTGTGAGTGAGTGTAATAAAATATAATGGCGATAAGTAGGACATATATATATATTGATTGACTCTACACCTAAAGTGATCAAGATTATAATTTTAAAGGAAGAATCATGTCAGGAGTTTATTTCATAAAATAACAGTTCTGGGAAATAAGCTACATGTCTAATTTGCTTTTTTTTATCTAAAGAACATTGTATGAATAGGGGTGGGTTGTCACTTGAACATACGATGTCCTCTATGCAAGGTCTCACCTAGTGAAAAACTGGCAAGATTCATCAATTTGGTAAGTGTTATAAAAAAACCGTCGAACATAGTGCATCATGGACAGTAGAAGAAACCTTGCCATCGACGAGGTGTTCGTCGATAAGTTTTTAATTTGTCTTTTTATAGGTAGATTGTTGACCCTACACATAAAGATTTATCCTCGAAACGAGGTAGACTGTTGGCAAACCAAACCTATGAAAATCAGTCTGTTTTGCTATTTAACCCATGGCTAGAGGGAGAATAGTTTGATTAGTACCATTATCAAAGGACTTTTGCGCGTAAGTGAATACAACTTATGAAATTGGAATTCTAACTCGGCTCTCCGCTTTCTCATTCCGACTCGATATCCACTGATCCACAACGCACACCCTAAGTATCAAAAGTTGAAGTTCAAGATTATAACAGACAAAAACGCGTTATCATTTTTTACTGAAGATTTGTTTATAATGATTGAGTCATAGAATACCAAATATGAGTGCAATGTTTCATTCTTGCTTTGATCAGACTCTTACAAAAATTAAAAAAAACATCAGGAAGAGTGTTAGGTACGTTTCTGGAGTAATACAAAGAACCAAGCATTTTTTCAGCAACTCTTAAAATAGGAGAAATATATGCGACCCACTACAGGTCGGAAGTGATATCAGACCCGACACGCAGTCGAAGAAAGGAACCTCATCGAGATGATGTTCTCGGTGTTGATAAATTGTTATGATCTCATTTTTAATGTATTTAAGGATTCCAGTCACGCCTTTTCTCAGATTTCAGATATTAAGAGGTGAAACCATAATACTGCACAGTCATATACTTATACTAGCAGTAGAGCCAGGCGTTGCTCGGGTGTAATGAAAGCTTAAAAACTAATCCATGGTCCTGGAGCTCAGATTCTTTGGACGTTGGCACGAAAGACTAAAAAGCAATAGTTGTTTTCAGTTAAAGCGAAACCGTAGAGTGAAAAAAGAATGGATGTAAGTCAAATTTTGATTTCCTGGTATCGATATCACTTAAGTTTTATTCGTCGGAAACTGAATTTTGAATGATAAATAATCCTCTGAATGAATCGTATCATGGCTGAGACTAAAAACTACAATTATACCTACTTAGAGCCAAACCCAAAGCGAAAACAGGTGTGATGACAGTTGCAAAGGTGGAGAGAAAGGAAAGGATATACGGGGTGGTGAAGGAAGAACTAGAGTCAAGTGGTTAATAGATGAGTATTGACATGACATTTAAATTCCTGGAGGTTGTAGCCGTCAGGAAAACAAGAATAGGGAAGCGAGTTCCACAGAGAGACAGAAGCTGCACAAGTGGAATTGTCGTCTGCATTTGGTTAATCTAACTGTGAATGGGTGGAACCAGGTTGCCAATATGGTTGCACCAGTAAACACCTGTTGCAGAGGCACCAGTGACTTAAGTCCGCTGGAACAGAAGCCATGAATGTATTTATAGAACAGACAAAGGGAGGCCACATCTCGTCGGTGGGGAAATGGCTGTAGTCGAGCCGCCATATCGGTACCTATCACATTACTGATTCTCTTTTAGAGCCTGTCGAGAAGACTGAGATGAACAGCAGGGGCGCTTGACCATAGATGACAGCAGTATTCCATGCACGGACGAATGGTTGATTTGTATATGTGCAGGTTGGATTCAGGCAGGACATACTGGCCTGACACAGTGACTCAGACTTATTAACAGTGGATTTAGCTATGGACTCAATGTAGTAGTTCCATTTGAGATCAGAAGAGTGTGTAAGGTCGAGGTTGTGGAGGCGCTGTGTATTGTTCTCAGGGAGACTCGCTTGGTCCATGCTTATGGGAGGCATCAGAGGTTGCCTGTGATGATTGACAGACAACAGCTAGGTTTTAGACGCATTGAAATTGACAAGCCACTTCTTACCCCAATTCACCACAGAGTGTAGGTTCCTTTCAAGGTCAGCAGCGAGGTTATGTTTGTCCGCCACTATGTGTTTCTTACTGATGCAGGAGTAAATTGTGGTGTCATCTGCGTAGATGCCTACTTGCTTCTTGATCTCGTCTGGAAGGTCATTTATGAAAATAAGGAAAAGCTTCGGGTCCAGGATTGAGCCCTGAGGCACACCAGCGTTTGTGCTGTAGGATGTAGAGGCATTCCCATTCAAAATGACCCTCATTTTGCGGTTATTTAAAAAAGATTGGATTAGATCAAGCAAGTGTCCGGTAATACCGTAACCCCGTAGTTTGCATTGAAATCCAGATGGCCAAACGCTGTCAAAAGCCTTGGAGATGTCCAGAGCAACAGAACGAGCCTTGCCGGACTCCTCAAGTGCCTGGAACATGTACGCCGTAACGCTCGTTAGCATGTCGGCTGTGAACTTGGCAAAGCGGAGACCATACTGTCTGTCAGAGGAGATTTTATGGGCAGTAAGTTGTTGAACTATTTCAGCATTAATCATGGCCTCGAACACTTTCGCGAAAATTTGTAGATGGCTGATAGGGCGATAGTTGGATTGGTCCGATGGTTCACCACAGTTCTTAAATACAGGAACGACAGAAGAGAACTTCCAGGATGCGGCAAAACAGGAAGCAGAAAGGCAGTAGTTATACGGTTTAGAGAGGACAGAGGAGAATTCAGGAGCACATTTCATAAGAACTATCAACGGGATTCCATCGCCACCGCTCCACGTATTGTGGTCAAGTTTTGAAATTACTCGGGATACTACTGTCTGGGTAATATATACACCGTTCAATTTAGCCTCAGTTCTAATAGGGAAGTCAGGTGAGGGTACTCCAGATGAGTCAAATGTGGAGTTGGATGAGAATCTGCGAGCAAAGCACTCAGCTTTTTCCGCATATGACGTGAGAACCTCAAATTCATTGATTAAAGGAGGGATAGAGGATTTTCTATTGTTCAGCACCCGTTTGCATAACCGCCAACAGTCCTTGGAGTCAAACTTGCGGTCAGCTATGCGCTGTCCTATTCTCTCGGCAAACAACCACTTGGCGTCATTCAGGATCCTCTTGCACTCATTACGAGCACACGTGAATAGGCGCCTATTGTGATCAGATGACTGTCTCCAAAATAGTCTGAAGTAGTGGTTCCTGTAAGCAATGGCGACCGAACAGGCAGGAGAGAACCAAGGGGAGGAATGAGGTTTGAGACAATACTTCCTCGTAGGTATGAAGGCATCAATGCCAGCTTTAACCCAGGACGAAATCTCAGAGGCACAGTCATCAAGTGGGAGATCAAACATTTTCACCAGGGGATGTCGCTTAAGTAATCGCAAAAAGCGTCCCAGTCACCTTTTTGGTAGCAGTAGAAGGTCCTATAGGTAGGAGGCTCCAGATCGATTTCAGAACTATTAAAAGAACTGCAACATTGAAACTTCTGAATATCGTTTCTTTTGTCTTTGTCTATGAATATCAAATTTGATTAAAATCGCACCACTCATTCTATAACCCGATTTTTTCGATTATCGATTTTCGATATTTATCGGGGGGGTACCTCGAAACAAAACCTAGCTAAGAACACTCGCAGACGCCTATAGTACAACTGTGTAAACTTTCAAGAAAATCGGTTCAGCCGTTTCGGAGTCTATAGGTAATGGACAGACACACACACAGACACACACATACACACACACATACACACAAAGTTCCATTTATAAATAAGTTTAGATATTTTCTTATAATTTGAAATTTAATTTATTCTAAAATAAATTCTATTTAATTCTAAGAAGCGTACAGTTAATAGAAGAAGATACATTCTCTGATCGAAATAATTTCTTGCCATCCTTTACTATTTGTCGGGTTGCCAAGTAAAAATTTTCCCTGTACAATATTGTAAAAACAAAACAAAACAAAATCAAACAGAGAGCCCGTAAGGGCACCCGCATTTTACATACATATTCCTCCATGTAATGTGTCGAATGTTTGTATTTGTTTAGGGCATGACCAGCAAGGAATTTCTTCAACAAGTATATCGGAAGCTTTTCCAATTACTTTGAAGACACCAACTACAAATGGAATTATTGATGCCATCATTTGAAACATTTTTGAGTTTTCCACTTCAAAATGCTTATATTTTGATAGTTATTTTGAGATTTTTGAAAATATACATTACAATTTTCAGGAACGACAATGTCAATAAGAAAGCATATTTTGTTTTTTTTTTAGTCTTTGATAACGATGTGTCGGCGATTGATTATTGCTTTTTCTAAGTGTATTGTAATATGCAATGAAATTAATACAGGTCAGTAATTACCATCATGTCAGTTTCGTTCAGTTTTCTTTGCCGTAAAAGTTTATTATTGTTATTACTATTATAATTGTTGTTGTTGCTGTTAGTGGTGGTGGTAGTAGTATTAATGTTACTGTTATTATTAACAGGCGATAATTTGAGGGTTTTCTTGTTTTAACATTCTTAATTGATTGAATAAGCTAATAGTGAATTATATGACAATAAAATAACCGTATAAAATTCCCTATCTCATAGTTAAAGTTGTGAGCTTAACAACTTTAAGAACATCGTGGAGTAACAATTAAAACCAACAAGATAAAAACCTTTAGAGAGAAATGTTGTTCATCATTTTCAGGTGTAAGAAGCGGAACAAATAAAATGTTAGAAATGGCCAACTATTTCTATATAAGTTACGTGAAAAAAACGTTAAATATGTATATTCCATTCTTGCAATTATTTTCTCACTGTTACCAAATAGCGTCTCTTATATGAATCTTGTCTTTTGACGCGATTAAAAATACAAGAAGCCATTATTGATGAGGTCTTGGCGGGGAAAATTAGTCACTTTCTTTTTTCAAGTAGCATCTCTGATATTTTTTGTCTTTCGGCGCGTTCAACACGGAGTAAACCATTATTTATGAGATATTGACAGGTTGTAACAGTTGGGCAACATAATGAATGAAGGAGAGATATAATGTGCAAACACTATGGTAAATATGTGAATAATAATGGTATGAACATCGCCTAGCATCGGTTACAGAAATAGAGATGTCAACATTCTATGGGATTACACCTTCTTCTTCTTCTTCTTCTTCTTCTTCTTCTTCTTCTTCTTCTTCTTTGTGCCCTGTTCCTTCAGCACGTAGGCGATAATGGCTTTCCACGTTTTCCTATTCCTGGTGGCTCTGAGCACGCCTTCTCTTGTTACACCGTGAAATCCTCGTTCAGTCATCCACCTTATTATGTCCTTCAAATGTGTCATCCGTTGCTTTGCCCTGTCTCCTTTAACCTCTATCTGGCCTGTTAGTATCAGGTTCTCCAAAACCTCCTTCCTCATTGCATGTCCCAGGAACTTCAGCTGTCTCTTCCTGATGCTCAGTATTAATTTCCTCTTCGTTTCCATCTTTTCCAAAAACCTCATATAGTCGATCCATGATATACTCCGCATCCTTCTGTAGAACCATATTTCAGTTGCTTCAAGTCTTTCCTTCATCTTTGATGGTAATGACCAGCATTCATTGACATATTGAAGGACAGATGTCACGTAGCAATCCAGTACTCTCTTCCTAGTTTCTAGCGAAATTGTCCTGTCTCTTAATACCTTACTGAACTTCTGGAATGCCTCTTCGCCATGCCAATTCGCCTTCGGATCTCTGTGTTGCACATTCCGTTTTCTGCTATAAAGCGTCCCAGGTATTTAAATTTTTGTACTTGCTCGATTCTGGTATCACCGACCTGTATTTAGCATTTTGGGCTGCCCTTTTTACTGATGATCATGCATTCAGTTTTCTTGCAGTTTATTTCTTGTCCTTTCTTGTTACTTACTTCTGCTACTTTCTGTAAGTGGTCTTGTACTTTCCTTTCTGTGTCTGTTATCAACACTGTATCATCTGCGCACCTTAGGTTGTTTAATTTGTGGCCTCCGATTACGAATCCAGGCATAAGTTCTAGGGTCCTCAAAATATTCTTGCTGTACAAATTGAACAGATCCGGTGAAAAGACACATCCTTGTCTTACGGCCCTCTCTATCTTTATATATCTACTCAATTAATGATCTGTTCGTATGCAAGTGTTTTGCTGCCAATAAAGATTCTTTATTACTCTCAAGTCTTTTCCAAATATGCCTAGGCTGCAGACCATCTCCATCAGTTCTTTGTGGTGTATTTTCTCAAACGCCTTCGCATACTCCATAAACCACAGGTAAAAATCCTTCATTTGTATTACCCTTTCGTAGAGCATCCTAATCATAAATATGGCATTCCTTGTTCCCGTGTCTTTAACAAAACCATAGACACAGACAGAAGAAATCTGTAACATATAGGCCCGAAATTATTGTTAAATTCCAAAAATAAAAAACTTGCTTATTAAATGATGGCATATCCAGCGGATAGTAACATAGCAACCAAGGAATTCGAAAAAAACTGTTAAAATATAAAATCTGTAAATTGAAATTGGACAAATGTGGAAACTGAAAACAAGAATCGTGCCAGTGATAGTAGGTGCAGTGAGAATGATAAAAATGGAACAAACAACACATTGGAAGAACCTCTGGAAACTCCAGCTTAAGAGATATACCAAGAAATGTCTTGTTAAGTACAGCTCACAAACGAAGTAGAACTTTGTGTATGTAACACCTGCGACCTGCCTTTAGTCTTCCTGCAGACATGTACGATCATAGCAGAGATTTAATTATGAAGAAAAATGACATATAATAATAATATTTTTCTTCTCATTATTATTATTTTACAGAGTGTGCTCTTTATACAGTTATTAAAGTACTAAGGAAATGAAATAAGTTAAGAATAGTTTGCTTCTTTAACATGCGTGATAAATCTTTTCTTCTTGGTTTTAGTTCTTGGACTAATAGCATTAAATGCTAAGATATATAAACCACAAATCTAAGAATCACGAAAATTTATCATCAATTAGGCGCTTTTGGTGAACTTTCGTCCATTTGAAAAAAAAATCAGAGGAACTTGCTTATTCTCATAATAGAATGACAGGCTGCTTTTTTGCTAGATAATTAGAAAATGTTCGACCCTAATTCATATGGACTAAAGAGAGCAAAAGCTATATTTTTCTAACAATGCAATTATTAACGGGTCCGAAATAAGGTAGTATCGACTTTCATTCACTTTATGCTTAAAGATGCCATGTTTTTCATATCGCTTGCTGCAGTAACGTTCATTTAATTTATTTGGGTATACATATAAAACATTTACGCCTAAATATGTAAATTTACTTCTGCTGTGATAAAGTGACCTCTTTACCAAAGAGCTGACTGGGACGCCTCTTTGCAATTTCCTATGGGATGTTCCTTGGGAAAAAGTGTGCGATCTCTCACTTGATGACATTTTTCTTGGGTGAAAGCTGAGATTGATGCCTTCATACCTACCAGGAAGTTTCGTCTCAAATCTTATTCCTCCCCTTGGTTCTTTCCTGATAGTTCGGCCACCATTGCCCAGATTAACCACTACTTGCGACTATTTCAGAGACATGCATCTGACCACAATAAGCGCCTATTCACGTCTGCTTGTAATGAGTGCAAGAGGATCCTGAATAATGCCAAGCGCTTGTTTGCTGAGAAAATGAGACAGCGCATAACTGACCGCAAGTTCGACTTCAAGTAGTATTGGTGCTTATGCAAACGGTCGCTGAACAACAGCAAATCCTGTATCCTTCCTTTAATCGATGAATTTGAAGTCTTCACAGCATCAGAGGACAATGCAGAGTGTTTTGCTAGCAGATTCTCATCCAACTTCACATTTGACTCATCTGGAGTGCCCGCACCCTTCTTCCCTATTAGAACTGAGGTTAAACTGAACAATGTATACATTAACCCGACAGTTGTATCCCGAGTAATATCAAAGATTTGACCCCCATAAAGCTATCGGTGGTGATAGAATCCCGATGATTGTACTTAAGAAATGTGCACCTGAATTCTCCTCTGTCCCCTCTAAACTCTATAATTAGAGCATTTCTGCTTCCTGTTTTCCTGCATGCTGGAAGTCATTTTCTGTCATTTCTGTATTTAAGAACTCTCTTCCGATCTCAAGTGGAAATACTACACTAAGTCAATAACTAAATCCACTGCTAGGAAGATTGGGTCACTGTGTCGGGCCAGGATGTTTTTTCCTTGGATCCATCCTGCATATATACAAATCAACCATTCGTCCTTGCACGGAGTACTGCTGTCATATTTGGCCAGGCGCCGCTGCTGTTCATCTCAGTGTTCTTGACAGGCTCCAAAAAAGAATCATTAATGTGATAGATCCGACTTGGCGGCTCGACTTCAGCCACTTCCTCACCGACGGTATGTGGCTTCCCTCTGTCTGTGCTATCAATACATTCATGGTTTCTGCTGCAATGAACTTAAGTCACTGGTGACCCTGCAACAGGTGCATACTCGTGCAACCAGACTGGCAACTGGGTCTCACCCATTCACAGTTAGATCAATTAAATGCAGACGACAATTCAACTCCTTCAGCTTCTTTTCTTGCCCTTACCGGCTGTGGAACTAGATTCCATTTTTCTTTTTTTTGTTTTGCTTTCCTGGCGGCTACAACATACAGGAATTTAAATGCAATGTCAATACATATCTCTTAACCACTTGACTCTAGTTCTTTCTACCCCACCTTGTATATCGTTTCCTTTTTCCTCACCTTTGCAACTGTCATCACACCTGTATTTCCATCCTTCTTTTGCTCCTTTCTACCTGGTTCGTCTTTTTCTTTACTCTCCTCCTATCTAATCTTTTAACTTTAATATAGCCCCCTGCACATCAGTGGCGTTACCGCCTTGCTCGAGGTGATACAATTATAATAATTATTTGAATAATAAAGTATTACTTATATATAGCTGGGAAAAAAGAGAGGAATTCATTAATTTAACGTAGGTATTTTCGCGTAAATTAATATAACGAACCAGACTGTAATTAGAATTCGGTTCTCTGATTTCCATCTTCGAACCGTTATCCGTCAGCAACATTTGCATATCTAATCTTACGTCATTTGACCTTCATTGGCAGTCACTCACCATTTTTGCCTAACGTTTGTGATCATACAAGAACAGATGTTTCAGATTGATATGTCTGTAAGCTTCATGGATAAATAAAATCGTAGTGATGTGTTTTTATTGTTGATTGGTGAGAATAGCATGGATTGAAAATATGCAAAGCACGTGAAACTTACAATCCGAAAGATACATTACTGTGCGGCGGGAATTGAATGATATGTGAAATGAAGGCAAGGGTAACGGTCATAGGTGATAGTGAAGAATAATAATCAAACGGAATAGCGAGCAACCGAATTAATGTGTTTGTGTGAATGGATGACAGCATAACGTTATAGAAGAATTGTTATGTGTTCGATCGTCATAAGAAAGGCAGTGGTAAAAAGCCGTGATCATTCACGTTTTTAACTAAAACCCCTCATGGATTAAGAACAGTTTTGAAGGAATATCACATGCATAACGTTAACAGCAAAAATATATGACACATATGATGACACTTGCCAAAAAACACGAATTTCGCTTACAATGTATCCCATTAGAAATTCTATATTTCATTTTTCTACTCATTTTATAGATCGTGTCCCTTTAGAATTTTAATGATCATTGTTCTTAATTTCTTTTGTAGCACTTAGTATATTTTCATTGTTTTAATATTACTCTTTATCTCTGTTCAGTCATCCATTTGCGCAATCTCGGTTCTGGGGCTATAAATTCTTTACCTCTGTCTCTCTTGCTTTCAATTCGTCATGATATTGTCAAAATTGTCCAGTCTTCTTTTGTGATAATATGCAATAGAAATTTTCACTATCATGTTTTGACGTTAAGAATATTTCCTTTTTATGCCCATTTCCTCTAAAACATCATCAGTTTTCAATTCATGCTTTTCTCGGCATCCTTCAATAAAACTACATATATGTTGCTTCATGTCTCTTCTTCATTTGTGAGGAGACTTTCAAACATTTATTACCACATAGGAGAAATGATATTACATAATAGATCAGCCCTGCTTTCGTTGCTTTTAAAGAATTGTTACTGTTCATTATTACTTTGCTTAACGTTTAGAAGACTCTTTCGTTATACTCATGCTCCTTTGTATTTCGTTGTGACACTTTCTATCTTCTGTTGAACTAAATTTAAAGGAGTATACTTGCTTTTTTTAATTTTGTTTTATTTATTTATTTTTTTGGTATTGCCAATTTGGAAATTTTATGTCTGGCGGTTAATTTTGCTGACAAATATGCATTCTGCTATTTTACAATTCATGCTTAGTCCTTTATTCTCTCTTTCTTCTACAGTCTTCTGCAAGAGTTCTTGTAATATACTTTCTATGAGTGTTATCATCATTGTTATGTTATTAAGATTGTGGCTGTCAATAATAAATGCTTGTAAAACTTCCCATTCACTCAGAAACGCCTCATTTTATTGAGTGAATAAATCCTATGAGAAGACATATATTTGTTAGCAATCCATTTATAATTTTTGTATATTTACTGAATACATTTTCTAATTCGTATAGAGGATCTCTGCTCTATATAGGTTTTGAATTGTTTTAATATCTTTCGCAATCTATCAAGTTCTACTAGAAGTTTTAACATTTCATTATGACGTATTTTATTAAACGCTTTTGCATAATCATTGAAACATAAGTCAAAGATCTATTTGCTAACACAATATGCATTTTATATAAATAGTCATAAAGTAAATTTCATAAGTCTTTTCCTCTTTTATTAATCTACTAATTTTGAAAATATTTCCTTAACTCATTTAAACTGGGAAATCAAAGGCAATCAATAGTTTTGTATTTATCCAGTCCCCACCTAGTGGAGCAAGTTGTAACACAAGGAATATTTTTAATATGGGGAACCCGAGCGCGTATGCCCCGGACGCTGATCTAAATTTACACAGCAAGGACTGGGTACTGAGGTTTTAGCCTGTGTAAAATTATCTTTCTCTGCTTGTCTTGGATGATTATACTGGTCAGCCAGGCGGTGGCCGTGTATAAATGCAATAGTTCTTAAATCTGAAATAATAGTGCTTTCATTTAGAAAATTATTTCAAGGACACCTACTCTTCGTTTCCAAGTCTGGTAAATCATGCTTGTTTTAATGGTATCTTACTCAGGCCTGTGAGACGAAGCTTCAAATTCTACCAGATGGTATATGTTTTTAATGGCATTTCTTGAAAAGTCAGGACTGTAGACGAAAATAAATACCAGTCTCGACTGAAAATAACTCTTAAAGTGGTACAAATCTATATTTCTCAAAAGAGATGATTAAAAAAAATATATATTTCCCTTTTTTCGCATAAATATACCGTTGAGAAATACCTTTTTCTAATTGGAATTTCACAAAGATCATTAGTCAATTATTAAAGAAGTTATGATACTCAGAATATTATGAAAAGTTCAAATTACTCCCAATTTAAATGTCTATTTGCTTGTTATAATATTCAAAATTCTTACAATTTTACTTTACTTTTATTTTTATTGAATTAAAAGAATTCCGAGCATCTGCACATTCTTTGGTTATTTGTCTGTTCTAGCTTACAAAATATAGAAGTGTAATAATTATTTTCACTCTTATCTAATGTCGAGTCTTAGGATAACAGAAAAAGAAATCTTGGTTTAAATCATTGCAAGATGTTGTTTCTGTATTTCGACCTGATTCTTGTTTTAACACAATGCCTCAGACTCTGTATTCAATAACTGTTTCCATTTTTTCTAAATGAGAAGGAATTTCTTAAAATCTATATGCCTGACATTGTCTGATAATGAAAACGTTATGATGACAAGAAAAAATGACAAATAATGAGAGAACTATCGATCTTTATCAATAACACAATATTATTTGAAATATCTAGAGAAGAATGCACATTGTCTATCTTTGTATCAGTGAGCTTAACGGTGTTTTATTTTATTTTGTTCAAAGCCCACAGTGTCTCCGTTTATTAATACAATTAATTATGACATATGCAGAAGAGAAAATGCTTGTCAATCTTAAAAAACTGCTTACACTTTTCACCATATCGTTAATATACACGCAAATAACAATCTTTATGGGAACACTATATGCTCGGATAGCCAAGTTCGAATTTTTTTTGAATTCGTTGCATTCGCTTATGCACATATATATTTGGAAAATTATCCGTTTTTTTTTTCTTTCCACCTATGGGTTAAATAGCATGGCAGATTAGTTTCTATATCTTGTCTGGCAACCATTCTAAAGCAGAAAGTTATGGGAAGTTACCGCGGGAAAATTTTCTCCCGTGTCTGTCATGTCTTTTTCGACCCATGATCACCCAAGCGTGTATCGCGTATGATTTAAGGAATTTCTTTAGATTTTTAGAAAATGGCTACTGGTCATTCATCTGAAGTTGTTCATTCAGCTCAGTGTGAAAAGAACAGATATAAAACAAAGCTATTGACTTTTCATCATCTCAACGCACACTCTAAGATATCTGTAGGCATGATGAACGGTAGTGTTGCAATTGAAGCTTCTTTTCCGGACCATCTGTTGGGCATAGATTTGAAGCTAGATCTCATCGTGGATAAACATATGCAATAGATGTCTGAAGACGATAGTAAAATGATCGTTCTCCTGTCCCTTTCCAGGAAGTATCTAAACTCTCCTGCATTGTTCTATCTTCACAAGAGACGCATGTGACCAAAAATGTGTTATTTCTGCGACATACAAATTCTATTCCAGTGTCCCAGAAGTTCAAATGTGCATGCGCAGCCCAATGGAGGACAAATTTTTCCCGACTTCGACAATTTCAAATTTGATTACTGTAAGCCTTTTGCCTATAACGATACTTTTTAGCCGTGAAATTAAAACGACAGTTTTGATCCTTTTGAGTTGTGAGATTATTTGTAGAAAGACCTCTGTCTTTGTACAAATACTTCCACTGTTTCTTAGAATCTAGGCACCTACTCTGCACGAATTTAGTCGAGCTACAAGAGTAAGAAACAAGTTTCCACATTTTTACAGTGAAAACAATAAAAGGTAACCGGAACATTTACTCTATCAGATTCTTTCCTCGGTTTTTCCGCCTGTGTAATTCCCTTTCGTATACTTGCTTCCTCGACAGCTACAATCTCCAGGAATTTAAATGTTAGGTCAATTGCATTCTTCTATCTCCTTGCGTTCCATTCTTTTCCCTCGTGTTTTTATCCCCGTATACTGTACTCTCATCAGCTCTCTTCACAACACTGTTCTCACCTTTCTCTTACCCATTCTCCGACACCCCCTTTAACCTCTTTCTCACGACTCTGATCTTATATAACCTCTTGCGTACCTGTGGCAGTACTTGGGGGTGAAATTTTTATAAAAATATAATCATTTTTATAGCATTTTATTCGAGTGGAACATAAGCCTTTGTTTCGCCAGTCCAATTCTTCAGATTTGAAATTGGCCAGGCACTTCACAATCCATTGATAAAGCGGTAATTCTACTCAGACATATTTTCCCCAAAACTGTTGCATTATCAAACTTACTCTCACGAATCTACTTCACCAATGCTACAAATCCTTAACCCTATTGTGTCTAAGGACAGCTGTTATCTATCCCATTTATATTCAATATTTCTACTTCCATGTGAGTACTTATTATAACCACATATATTCACACACCACATTTTCTAATGTCTGGGTTTTCTTTTCGGTTTAATAATAAAACCTGGTAAATAAATTGTTGAATTGAACTGACAAAATCCCAACGTTAAATTTTTAATTTATTTTTCGAAGTTTTCAATTTTTGTAGATTCACGTCAAATTTAATGAACACTGTTCGTTATTTATCTCTCCTTTCTGATCACGGATTTAAGAGCTCTCCTCAGTGGTACCTTGACTTCATAAAGTCAAAGGCACTCTGAGATTCGAAGCTAGATCGATCATATTCCGGTTGAAATTGTAGAGATTTCTTTAAGTTCAAGACCATCATTGTTTTACCACATATATCACACGGGTAAAACTCTCTTCTGGTTCATTGATTCCCTATCAAATTTATTTTTCAGATATTTAAATATAATGTCATCGTTAGTTTTTGCCTTCTTAACTATTGTTCTTTTAATATTTTATATTCTTTACTATGCTTATGCTTTTCTTTTAACCACATTATTTTACTCTCAGAAACTTTTTTCGTTTTAGTGTCTTAATTGTCTTGCAAGAGGTAATATGATTAAAACAAAGTTTTTCCAGGAACGAAATAAACAAAACTTAAATGGCAAAAAAATAATTAGTAGCAATAGCTATAAAGAATATAAACAATAGCGGCAAAATCTGAAAAATGCTGTTTACTTTAAGCATCCACTAGAATCTGAACATAAAATCCCTAATCATCCCTGCCTGCCTGATAACCTGTATTCTAAGATTCCATTATTTGTTGCGTTGCCAAATCATATTTTCTGTATGTTAAGTGTCATGCTTAGGCGATCATGTCTAGAGGTTGCCGTTCCTTTCTGCGATAGCCTGGTTGCCAACGAAGATTATAGAATCTAATCTGACCAGTTATTTGACCCATGATTAGAGGACATTTACGCGTAATGGAATGTAACGTGTTCAACTGGATCTCCAACTTGGTTCCCCGATTTCTTTTCAAGCTAATACCCAACGCACCATTAGCAACATCCTGTATATCTTTATAATTATATTTTCCTTGAAAAAAAATGCAGTTTGTTTGTCCTTTACAGACGAAATATATATCAAGAGCTGCGTATTGAGAGATGCATTGTTTGCTTATGCACATGTTGTAATAAACAAAGAAAAAATGCAAAAAATGTTTGCTATGCATTAACAAAATACTTGTCGATATCCTTCCTTCTTTCCTTCTTTCTTTCCTTCTTTCTTATTTTCCTAAATTCGCATTCTAATTTATTATCAGATCAACCCAAACATCCATTCAATACTGTTTTTTTATGATGTAGACGAATAAAGATATTAGTTAAATATTTGCATAGCTTTTCACAAAATCCGCTGCAAGTAATGTATAAATGAGAGATATGTTTGGGTTACAATAACCGATTTGAAAATCCTGAAAAGCCAAATCTAAAAGGGAACATAGATTCATTTGAAGAATCCTTATATTCCCAAGTTAAATAGCCATATATTTTATCATTTTGTCAGTCGCAAGTAGTAGATAATCACAGAATAGTTATATATATATATATATATATATATATATAAAGAAACTGAAAAAATAAAGAGTCAGTATACTGTAGTGTTGTGGTTTGAGGTTAATTCTTATTGTTCAGATATGGGTTACATGTATTAAAGCAGTTGTCCAAACATATTCACGCACATACATTACAAAATATATATTGCTTTGCTAAACTTGACATATGTTTGACCAAAAAGAACTAACTTTACAGTACAGCACAGACGCACACTGTATCTTTTTTTTCATTTTTAACTTTTCCCACGATCTCTAAAGTAGCTTTAATAGAAGTTAAGCATACTACAGGGAGATACGTTTCCTATTTGTTCTTTCTTCATTTCGCCGAATTCCGATCTATATATTCAATTTATATATATATATACATACATACATATATATATATATATATATATATATATATGTGTGTGTGTGTGTGTGTGTGTGTGTGTGTGTGTGTGTGTGTGTTTGTGTGCGGCAGAAATTAAAACTTAGGGAAAGGTTCGTGAATTTATATCAAGAAGAAATATTAAAATTGAAATCTCTGACCTCAACATGGTATCTCAACATGGCATCTTAACTAAAACTAAGGTAAAATCAGACAATAATTGTCCTTACTCTATGCAGTTCTGGTCCTTCAACTCCGTTTGCTATGGTTGTTTTCTGGTCAGTATGTAAAAAGAATAGGATTTCTCGACGTTTTTCATACAGTGAATTAACGGAAGA
Source organism: Ascarosepion bandense (assembly GCA_037127315.1). Taxonomy (NCBI): domain Eukaryota; kingdom Metazoa; phylum Mollusca; class Cephalopoda; order Sepiida; family Sepiidae; genus Ascarosepion; species Ascarosepion bandense. The sequence continues at coordinate 1,377,705 of JBBBDQ010001268.1, read as the reverse complement.
AGAATTTTTAGCGTTCAAGTCGAAATTGAGGTGAAAATGAAAAAATCAAAAACAATTTACAAAGAAAATATAGATCTATACCGTTTATTCTGTAGGAAAGCAGTGCACCATGTTGAGAGAGGCTTAAAGCGGAATCATGTTCCTCATGAAAAACAAAGCAAGGAATATGTTGGTAAATATCTAAATATTAATTTCCCTGGAAATATTTTCATAGAAGTTCATGTAATTCACATTGATGTAGCCATGTTTGTATGAGTAGGGCAGGCTACACACCTCATGAAGGCAGCACACAGAGAGAAGTCATTCATCAGCAAAAGACCCCCAACGTTACCACATCCGGGGCATAGGATGAATGACCCTAGCAGTAACAAAACGCCACATCTGCAATACTCAAATTTGAGAATTGATAAATCTATTGCATTTCTCGAAATGAAGTCGCAGCTTTCATCCTTTATCGTTAATCACACTTTCGTATGAAAACATTTGACTATTATGTTCTCAGCCAATGGTAAGATGGCATTTAATGACAATGTATTTGCAAGTTGTGTCCCAGTCAGCTGAAGAAGACTTATTATCACAAGAATGGACCAATAGGCCACCGACAGTGACAGTGTCAATATAATCTCATTTCTCTGTTGGGTGTAGAGACACGTGTCTAAATAAGTCAGCTGGTTTTGCGAAAAATGAAGAATCATTTCGTAGACAGCAATTGCACAATATCAGCAAGTGGTTACTGGATATTCCAAGTCCTTTGTTTAAACCAGGCAGGTACACAAGTTGAATAAACTGAATCACACATATATTACCTTAGTTTACCCAATGTGAAATCGTATTTTACTATCAACATTAATTTCAGTAAAAAAATTTCTCAGGTGAAAGTTATTGTGAACATTTTCAAAAATTATTTATGGGAAAAAGATATATAAGATGTTACATATCAAGATTAATATTAGAAAATATATCAGATCGTGAAACATTTCGTGTAACTATTTCGTTTTTTTATAACTTGCTGATAATTTAATATAGAAAATACTTCTAAACTTTAATATTTTTTTATTTAAGTTTTACTAATATATGTTTTACTAATTAACCCATAAGTTGGCTAGGAGAAGCTATGGACACATATATTTCCAAGTTCTATAAGTGAATATCACTAACACGAATGAAATTAGATCTCGGCTCTCCGATTATCAATTCCAAGGCAGTCTTCGTTAGAACTTCCACACAATTAAGTTTACAGTACATGCCATTCACGAGCCTTCACCCATCTAGGTAATGTACACATTCGATGTTTATCTAACTTTCGTAATCACAGAGAGGATGTGCGTTGTGGTGAAGTTGATATCGGCTCAGAACGAGAAATTGGAAAGCCGAGTTCGAATTTCAATTGAATTCATTGCATTCACTTACGCGCACCTAACTGTCTGAATCACAGAGAATATCTGTTTTAACCTGATTGGATATAAATCAAAGTGATATTTAGCTTAATGAGATTATCTATGCATATGAAGTAGAACACATATTCAAAGTAAGAAAACACATGTTTAAGATTAAAATCTCAATGCGTCCAGCCCTTCAGGTGCATATGAAATCCCGTAAACTTAAAACTCACTTCAGTCCGATGTTATACAGAATTACGAAAAATGAGACTAGAAAATTATATTCGCTTTGTTGTAGATTTACCTGATATATGCATGTTTATGCATATTTGAAAGGCAAGTGCTTCGGTTAAGTATTTTTATATATTTTCCATGTTGTCTTCCGTGTCGTGTAATTAAAACTCGTGTATTTAGAGAGGCATTCTCTTCATTAAAGACAGATAAGGTTCTATGGTTAAATATTTTATACACTTTATTTGATGAAATTTGCATAAAAGAAATATTCATGCCTAAAAACAGAGTTTTTAAGTTATATGATCCGTGAGCAAACAAAAATGTATATAAAAATACTTAGCAATTATTTTCTTCATATAAGAAAATTGCATATATATATATATATATAGTAATGGATTCTCCCGTCGATTTCGACGTATGAGCGTCTAACACAGTTAGATAACCACACAAAGAATTGTTTAAAGTGGTGAAGGCTTGTGGAGCACCATCAACACTTTTCGGACCTGCCAGAGACCGCATGAACAACAGACATCAGTTATTTAATCCATAACTGGAGGGAAGGGAGGGATTAATACTTTCCCAAGTGTACCAGTGCGTAAGTGAATGCAAAGTGTTCGACTGGAATTTGAACTCGGCTCACCGATTTCCCCCTCCGAACCGGCATCCACTGCACCACAACGCACATCCGTCAATATGTGTGTGTGTGTGTGTGTGTGTGTGTGTGTGTGTGTGTGTGTGTGTGTGTAGGACTTTTTGTTCATGTACTTCGTTTGTTGATATATATATATATATGAATAAATATAGTTTTATGTTGGGGCTATATTTACAAGATAAAGTGCTCAATATCAGAGATAGAGCGTATGTAAATATAAAAAGTGAACATTAAATCAACACTAAGGGTCGACAGACTGTTTCATGCGAAGAGCAATCATCAGGCCACATGTGTTGAGTTTTTCCTTGGCTATTTATATATATGTGTCAGTTGGGCTTTGTGGGTAATCCTTCTAACGATTATTTTGGCGCGTTTGGCTTGATTATTCATTTATTTGAGTGAGTCTATTGACATTTTATTTGTTATTCTTTTGCTTTTCGATGTTTGATATATTTATTACTTATTTTATTTTATTTCATTTTAAATTTTTATTATTATGTTTGTTATTTATTATTTTTTTATTTTTTTATTTTATTATTTATCTATTGTAATGGATGTTACATCATCGGCGGTTTGTTAATTTGTTTATAATTTGCTTGGATTTAATTATTTTTTATTATTAGTTTTCTATTTTTAAATAACGTAGTAAAAATTTGTTTTCCTGTCTACATTTTTATATGAGTTCATATCGTTTATTTCGTGGTTTGTTTTGGTCAGGGAAGGTAATAATAGCTATTTTTTCCTCCAGCCAGAGACTGCAGGTTTTTGATTGATTGTTGTAGGCCGGTGGCATTTTTCGTATGCTCCATGTTATGTTTTGGGTGAGTTGGGTTTTGGTTTTGACTTCCCAGATGTACTTAGATAGCATTGTACTGTTTGCTTATTTTCTATTTGTGAAGGATGTTTTGTGTGTATAATGTCTTTGTTTCCAGGGTCCTTCTGTTACCCCTCCATATTTTTTAACTCAGTATCTGGTCATTTTACCTTCGCTTGGTATATTACGTTGTTTTTTAAACAATTCATATTTAATGGACATTCATTTCTTATTCTGCAATTACACGTGTGCCTGGTTTGTTCGAGTTCGAGTTGCTTGTTGATATTTTTTCTGTTGTTCCTTTTTATTATTTGTGCCATGTTCTCGGTGCAGCTGTAGCTGATTTTCACTGTGTTGTTGTTAAATATTTCGGGGAGAGGGCTTGTTCGCGGGAACTGTTTGTGTAGGAGCTTGAAGAATATTTTTCTTATGTAAGTCTTTACGATTTTAATATATGGGGGGGTTGAAGCATATGATATTTCTCTTCCTGTTGTAATTTTTTGTTATCTGTGGTGAATATGTGAGTATTACCGTGAATCTTTTAAGGCTTTTTCATAGTTTTCTTAGGTTCATTGAATATGGTTTCATTGCTAGAGTTGTGGGAAAGCCTACGTTGAGTTGATTTTGGTATCTGCCTAACTATAGATGGCGGGTGATTGGAATAAATGTGTATATACAGCAGTTTATCGTTGGATTTTCTGTATGGTTTATATGTGCCGCTTTTTAGGTTAAAAGTAACATCTAGGAAATCAACTTCAGTGAGGTTACTTTTTATGTCTTTATCGAATCTATTACTTTTGAAAATATTTATAATTGCTTTTCTGGTTTGTCTGTGTGTTGTTTGTTACAATTTCTTAAGATTATTAGGACGTCGTCCCAATAGAGTCCTGTATCATTTTATCTATTTTTTTCTTAGTTCATATAGTAAATATATGCCTATGATTTCGCAGGTCACTGCGCCGTCGAAGCTTCCCATAGTAGTGTCAAAGATGCTCTCTTTCAGTATCCATGTGTTTTCATTGTCGAATAGTAGTGATTTGCAGAAGTGTATACTGAATCAAATTCTTTTGGATTTATTTGCTCCTGGGCTAAGATGATGGTCTTATTTATGAGTTCTGTTATAGACGGGTAGAAAATATATAATCATTTACAGTTCATTTTGTTTGGATAATTTTATGAGAAATACAATTAACTCGGGTGGGATCACCTCTAACAGACTCTATGGGCAAAGAGTTAACCTCCAAAATGGTACATAAACACTAGAAAATTCTAAAAATTAAAAATCATTTTTATCTATTACTTATTATGTTACTTAGTTCATGTAGTAATGAAATAAAACTCTATATTAAAGTAAATACCTGATACCATTTTACGTATTTTCATGAGCCTTTCTAAACATTGTATTTTATTTTAATTCCTGATGAAAATAAAGACAAAAGTTTTTAACATTTGGATAATTATTTATTACATTTGTTCTAAGCTTTCGGCTCATTCGAACCATCTTCAGATTTGATTTAGGGGAAAAACAAAAAATATAATTTTTATTCTTTTTTATATACAAAACAATTGTTTTGAGCCAATTTGAATATGAAAGTAGCCATAACAAATTGTCAGGATTTACTTGATGAGGTCAGGTAGGGTTATATCCTCAACAATTATTCCTGGGAACATATATTAAAATCGAAAAGCTGGGAATCATGTAATTGAAAAAAAGAAGACAGAAAGACATTACATCATGTGAGATGTTGATATTTCATTCGTCGAGCCATGGCTCCTCGCAAATCGTGTGGGTGGAAAATAATCTCATTGGTCAAAAGCTTTGAGTGGGCTAGATACCCAAAGAGGATTGAGGATGGCTATAAAAATGAAGATTCAGCGAGAAATATCAGTTGAAAGATTCGAAGAAAGACCTTGGAGAGGCAAGGAATAACAAACCCCACCGTCGCCGCCATTATCCGCCTCTAATTCTCTAAATTACCTTAAACTCCGATAAGAATCCGAAAGAACTTTGTTGTATTAAAAGTTGCATGGAGAACTGCAGTTCTGATTATAGTGAGTATGTGAAAAGACTAATGAAAATTTGAAGAGCTCTGAAACGAAACTTGGAAAAGACATTTTTATTTGAAGATTGAAAGATCTGATATTTTGAAAACGCACTCCTTCTCTCTTTCTCTTTCTCTCTCTCTTTCTTTCTCTCTCTCTCTCTCTCTCTCTCTCTCCGTTGTAAACTGGCATTTCAACAGCTGTATTATCTGATCCTGTAACTAATTATTATTTTTCTTTTATAAAGACTTTCTTCGTAACTCTCTAGGCGTCTTCGAACTCATTAATGTATTTAATTATTTTATTTTATTTTATTTATTTATCTATTTATTTATTTTTTGGTGCCGTGTTTATTTTATTTTAACCACTAGTGTACGCAAGTGTCCGGTCTGGATCTTGTAGAAATACGGCTAGCGGGATTACACAACGTGACTTTCTTAGATCAAATTTCAACGTGGGCACTGGGTCCGTTGTTGTAATAGACGTCTTCAGGACCAACTTCTGTAATGAGATCATCACGACTAGCGGCCTGAAAACATCGACATAACTGGTACCGTTTTGACATCATCGCAGTTGGCTCCGTTCCAGAACCAGCAAACCAATCAGCCAGCCATCCAGGCAGAGAGTGTTACATAAATGGTTGCCGTGACCGAGGATCGACCCTGAATAACCACCGAAGGAGGACCGAAAATGTCTTTAGTCATTTTTGTCTATTTGGTTCGAAACGCTCAATGAGTCGAGGACACTTGCAGAATGCGTCGAAGGAACAAATACCAGGTAGGATACTTTTTGCTTCTCCCAGTAATTTTGGTGGCATGCCAGATTCCTGTGCATCGATTTCCTATTGCGACTTATATTATGTTTGACGACGGGGTGGAACAGGAAACCGTAGGGTCAAAGTTAGACGAGATGGAGCGGTTGCTGGAGGCCATCAACATTAATTCGAAGCGGCCGGTAGTTAGAGCGATGAGAAGCCTTTTGAGGTGACCAAGAATGCCTAGTTTTTTTTTGCAGGGGGGGGTGGGGGACCGCAGGGAAATAAAATGTTGATTAGCGGCCGTGATAAAAAATCAGCGGATATATGAGCAGACGGAAAGGCAGACGGCGTGCGTCGTGTTCCATACCGTGACGGGGGAACCGTCGGAATTTATTGGCCAACTATTAGAGGAAGAATCCCATCTAGCCTTGGAAAGAATCAAAGAGCTATTAGCTGAAGAATACGCCGATGAGAAAACCGCCATGCAGGGTATATGAGAAGTCTCATGGACCTAGCTTAGGGAAAAAGATGGGGGATAGAAGAATTAGGTAAAAGGGCGGAAAAAATAGCTTCTCTGACCTACTCGGCGGTGTTCAGAGAGCATGCGGCGATCCAGGTCCAGCTGGCGGTTTTGTATGTCGGAGCGCTTTGGGACGAGCGCGTTCGACACGATGTGCTGAAGTAGGGCCTAGTTAGTCTGGCAGCGGCGGTGGCACTGGCAAAGGAGAGTCAGGGTGTCTAGAGCAAGGTAGAGAATAAGGAAATGCAAGACTTGTGTGAAGGGGCAGCTAGGCAGAGGGACATAGGAAGGGACCCCAGGTGGACCAGAAATTTTAAACAAGAGCGATGAGGGACTTATAGGAAGAGATCCCCTATGGGTTATAAACGTAAAGAAGAGGAGGAATGGGAGGAGGACCCCAATAGAGAGGAGCGGCACCTAAGATACGGTCTCTTCAAACCCACACTGGGAAGATACGGTTCGGTCTGCTTGAAATACCAATAGGGGAGACATAAGGCAGCAGACAGCCACATTAGTTGGAGCTTTCCCCCAGATCACCTGTAGAAATGTTGTACAGGATGCGGAAGCAGGGGTTGTAGACATGTGGGTTAAAAAGGGACCCCCCGGTACTTAGGTTGAAATTTAAACTTGGCGAGCTAAAGCGGGCACGCGAGAAGGGACCACCCAGTGAAAAAGAGATAGGGTGGCCTGTGTAGGTAAAGACCGATTGCTTTGTTTGGGGTGCGGGAAGATGGGCCATATAACAAGATATTGCCCCATAGAAAGGTGTGGGTTCTGTGAGAGCCCCGAATACATGGAAAGTGATTATCCCTATAGAGGCATTAAAAATAGAGGTCACGGGGGTCCTTGTAGAGAAAATTAATGAGAAACTACTGCTCCCAGCAATTATGTTTTGGTGGGCAGAGAGACAGAAAAGGAGAGATAGGGCCTAAAGAGGATAGATCTCTATTTCTGTTGTGGTGGTCGGACGCGATGTGGTTGCTGAATTAGAAAAAACAATTTTACTTGAAATAAGGTAAGGAATGGCGTGGTGGATGCCAGTAGAAAGGTGTTAGAAATTAGGGTTAGATACCCTGTGTACTACGATATTCAATGGAAAGAAGAACGAGAAAGGCTGTGAGTATGTAAAGTTTATGAAAAAAGAAAAGAAAAAAGGAAGAGACAGCAACTCAATTAAGTAGACCCGATGGCAGAATAGCTGCGGAAACTATGAAGAAGTCCAAGAAAAAAGACGAAACTTCGTAGAATAGAAACCGTATCAAGTAAATGAAAATAGCAAGAATATAGGTAGGCGTGTTTGAATAGGATCTGCATGACGAAAAGTCGTGTATTGGTAGGAGATCGACTGTTGCTGCGGTAGACTGGCAAGTTGTCAGTAGAGGCGGGGAGTGAAACCACAGGTCAAATGTCGGCATGCGCTTGTCTAAAACAATCACCTTACTGTTATTAATTAGGGAGAAGATAATTGAAAGCTAGAAGGGAACTGAAAGTTGAAAAGATAATACATGAGAATAATTAAATGAGAAATTAACAGAGATAACAGGAATTTGGATCATTAAAGAGAAATATGGAATCCGATAGTAAAGAAAATACCCATTATTACGTTAAGGCATGGCCTGGGTGGATGGTAACAAAAAGCTAATAAATTGGTCAGCTGTTTTAGGTACTTTAATATTCATTACTGTAGTAGTAGCAGCAATATAGAATGTTAAGCGGGAATCGATTTTTGAAAGTTGAGTTGAAAAAGAAAAAAAAAGCGCGTTACCATACAGTGTCTAATTTCCTGAGGAACCAACCCCAGCAGAGCGGAAAAGAACAGTGTGCAATAAGAAAAAAAAATACTTCCATTCACACACACACACACACACACACACACACATGCACACATATTTTTTAAAAATTCTTTTACAGGTTGACAGTAGAGACTTTTTTTGATAAAGAACTTTTTATTGTAATTTTTTGTTAAAATTGCATGTTTAGCTATGAATAAAATATAGACAGCACGGAGAATGAAAAAAGTAACTTTTTCCGGCTGTCTGCAGAGACTTTTCAATAAAGGACTTTTTCTTGAAAATGCATGATTAGATCGAATAAATTATAGATGGAAGCAAAGGTGGAAAATTGACCAAAGTTGAAAAATGAACTTTTCCAATTGTGTGAAGAAATTTTCTTTTGGAAAAGACTTTTTACTTTGTTAAACTTGTATGGCTGAAAAGAGAAGAAATGAAAAAAAAAAAAAAAAAAAAAGAAGAAAGAAAAAGAGGATGTAAAGTTGTCCGTTAAAATAGTGTTTTGGATTTATAATGTCAATTAAATGCTTAAAATGACAGGGTATGTAAAAGAGAAGTGTGACACTATTTCCCGCTGATATATTTTTTTGTTTGGTTTAATATGACAGACAGAGAGAAATCAATGTTAGTGGTATTATTAATCATGCTTTATTGTAATCCACGATGTGAGCTAACGTAAAAAACTATTTTTAATACTATTATGTACTTGTAAAATCCGGGGAATATAAAAATTAACTGATAATTGGGAGAAAAGAGAAACATAATTTTTATTCTTTTTTCATATAAAAAACAATTGTTTTGAGCCAATTTGACGAACTGGATATGAAAGTAGCCATAACAAAATGTCGGGATTTACTTGATGAGGTCAGGTAGGGTTATATATCCTCAACAATAATTCCTGTGAACATATACTAAAATCGAAAAGCTGGGAATCATGTAATTGAAAAAAAAGAAGACAGAAAGACATTACGTCATGTGAGATGTTGATATTTCATTCGTCGAGCCATGGCTCCTCGCAAATCGTGTGGGTGGAAAATAATCTCATTGGTCAAAAGCTTTGAGTGGGCTAGAAACCCAAGGATGATTGGGAATGGCTATAAAAAGGAGATTCGTCGAGAGACCTTGGAGAGGCAAGGAAAAAAACCCACTGTCGCCGCCATTAGCCGCCTACAAATCGGTAAATTCCATTAAACTCCGATAAGAACCCCAAAGAGCTTTGTTGTTTTAAAGGTTGCATGGAGAATTGACAGCTCTGATTGTGGAGAATATTTGAAAAAGACATTTTTATTTGAAGATTGAGAGCTCTGATATTTTGAAAACTTTCTCTCTCTCCCTCTCTCCGTTGTAAACTGGTATTGCGACAACTTTATTATCTGTTCTGTAACTAATTATTAATCTTTCTTTTATAAAAATTTTCTTCGTAACTCTCCAGGCGTTTTTTGAACTTATTCATTCTTTTAATTTTTTTTTTTGTTTTTTTGGTGCCGTGTTTATTTTATTTTAACCACAAGTATACACAAGTGTCCGGTCTGGGTCTGGTAGAAGTACGGTTACCGGGTTTACACAACGTGACATTCTTAAATCAAATCACAACGTTACCGAACCAGCGAACCAATCAACCAGCCCGGCAGATAGTTTTACATGAAGGAAAGACCTAACGAATCATATAAATCAGTTTTTAAACTGTTGATAAATTTGAATAGTATTTGCGCTTAAGTGAATATAAGGAACCAAGCAGGAATTTGATTGGTGGTCACTATTTTAACAATACAAGATTTACAGATTAAACAGGGCTTATAAAAGAAAAAGAATGGACACTTCAGAAATTCCTACAGCATCTAGTAAAGGAAAGCTAGAAAAATTATGGAAAAAGGCCATTTGCATTAAGCGAGCATGAATGTTTGTCAGTACAACGGACAGCACAAGATGAGAAGTGTTTTAGCAGAACAAACCACGATGCTACTTCTTATGGCAAACAATGGAAAATGCATTCTGAAATCAGGCGACATATTGGAATAATTAACTAACGTTCTAAAATGTAAGCAAAAACTTATGAAATAAGGATATTCTATTAGAAACAAAGATAAGAGTATTGGACACTTATGTAATTATCAGTCCTCATATCTGACAGAAAATGATGGACAATTTGATTAAAGATAAAGAATAGATATGGGATAACAGAAATGTGGTTCTACGGAAAGATGATGAGAATAACATAGCCACAAAATGTCAGCAACGACACGGATTTAGGGCATAGAAATAAGAATGACACTTATAGTTGGAAAAAAATGAAATACGACGGGAATATTATAAAGAAATAGGGTATGAGAAATTTACAGTCCCAAGACATGAGATGACAGAATAAACAAGCAAATAACTTATCTAACGAGCTTGGGCATATGGCTATCTGAACAGATTAGGAGGAATAATAAAAAAAAGAACTCTAAAATTCCAGAAGAAAGAACGTAGTGGAGAGCCATGATCTATCAAATCCTGAGGGGAATGACCAAATAAAAGAAGGAATATTTAGTCATGTATAACACTAAATTTTGTTACGGAGATAATATATCTTGTATATAATGCGTGCTGGCCTTTAAAATTCAGCTACATTTTAAATTTAACAGTTCTTCGTTACTTTATAATTTGTTGAATAAATGTTAAAACATTAAACATATATTTACACTATGTGTTGAATGATAAAGGTTCAACAGTTTCAGGGGTCGATAAAAACGATATATATATATATATATATATATATATATATATATATATATATATATATATATATATATATATATATATATATATATATATATATATATATATATATATATATATATATATATATATATATGTAGCTCCTTCTACCGAGCGCCCATAGCTCAGAGGTATAATCACCGAATGACGCCAATTAGGTCGGGTTTCAATCCTGGTTAACCGTACTGATGTTCTGTGATACAGCGAAATACATCTCTCTCTTTCTCTCTCTCTCTCTCTCTCTCTATATATATATATACTGTAACGAGGTAGCAGATAATTAACATATACTGTTAAATATAGCAGACAATGAATTTCTACTATGTTCAAACATGAGCCGTTCTAAAAATTTACATATTTAGTTTTAATTTCAGGTGAAAATAGAGACAAATCTTGTCTGTTTTGATTTAATGTAGATGGCCTCATATATTTGAAGGTTCTTTTTACTGTGTGTATGAGTGATTATTATTGTGTTATTATTGTGTTATTGTGTTATTGACAAAAGTCTGTTTAATATTACCTATATGGCTATGTTTTTTTTAGAAATGTTGTTTAATTAAACTCTGATGACAAAGGTAACAGGTAAGTTTACTGGAGAGCGTGGTTGTAGTAAAACCAATATATGTAGTTATTTTATTAGTAGTACCAGAGATACAATCTGTGAACGGGCATGTAAATTGATACACGACATTGGTTTTATGTAGAGGGTTTAGTTGTGTTGCTGTAGGCTTATTAAAGACTATGAGGTCAATTGTTTTAAATTTTTTATAATAATTGATGAGTTGAATTTGATTATTTTTATTTATTGGTTTAACATTTCTACGTATTATTTTTCTGAGTGTTGTTTCATCTTGTTTGTAATTATTATGAATTTGGTTGCAAAAGTTAACAATCTTATGTTTATTTTGACGTACACTATTATTATTAATATTGTCAATATTGTGAGAGGTATTATTAAGATTATTTAGATACATTTTAATTTGTTGATCATTAATGGAGTTAAGAATTCCATTGTTAACAAGTGTTTCTTTAATGTTGTGCAAGGCTTTATAGAATGGGGATTTGGAAGAAGATATCATTTTGTGCGTTGATTCAAGTTTTTTATAACAGCTAACATATATCGTTGGGTGCATTCACTATTATAATTAAGAAGACTCAAGTTTATGCTACTTAGTTTCCTATACAGAAAAGTAGTATATCTATGTATGCTAGAATCAAGAAATACATCAAAGAATGGAATTTTAGTATTAATATTAAGCTCTGATGTAATTTTGAGGATAGTATGACTTTCAAATTTGTTTTTAAGTTGTGTAATTTGATCAATATTGTTAGCTAATTTAGTGGGGAAGCGTTCTTTTGAAGGGTAGTTGTATATTGTTAAAGATTAAAGAGATTTGACCTCGTTATAGATAGCCCACTATAAGTCATAAAGTTTATAAATCAAGAAAAGCGAATTGAGTTGAGAAATACCATTTTATATATACACATATCAATTAAGGTTTTTGCAATTAAAGTAATCATTTAAATATGGGTCCAACGGACCTTAAAATGTTCATGGCAATAAATGCTAAAATGAGAATTAATGCTTAGGAATGTGGGAGCGTTGTAAGTAGGGAATGTCTCTGATGTATCCGCTCCTTAGGTCAGTAAGTAGTTTTGAGACAGCGAAGAAGGAAAGATAGGTATGGGAAGCGAGCATAGTAAGCCGCTTGACTTAGTCAAGGGAAATACTAATTACTCTCGTCTCTCTCAAGTCAGTCTGTCTGGCGATGCTTTCTGTATCGTTTTTTTTTTATTTCGAATTTTTGGATCGCAGCAGATCATTTGGGAATTCAGACTTTTATTTAATTCTGGGCTTCCCATTTGCCGATAAATTCGCGTCGGCTTGCGAACTGGAAATTTAATATTTAATTAATTTTTAGTTTTTAACCGGAACATCTGCGCGAAGCCGGATGTGCACCGACGAGATTTGGTAATTTGCTTTTTGGTCGTGATACTACAAATATCCGTTCCCTCGCTTTTGCTTAGTCGGTATCACCACACTAAATTGAAAAAGTCATCTATGTGTCTTACATATATAAGAGGTTTATTATTGTCAGAAATTATTTTATTTTCTAAATGTGCCATATAATAATTAGACAAGAGGGAACCTAAAGGAGGTCCCATCGCAATACCATCTGTTTGAGTATAAATATTACCTGGGGGTCATGAAAGGTACTTGAGTGTTGCATGCTAATTATAGTTTTTTTTACATAGTGGGTTTAATATTGATTAGTGGGAAAGTTGCATGAGTTTATACATCACGGATAATGACGTTAATCGTTTCATGGACGGGAACATTAGTGAATAAGTTTTGGACATGCAAAGATGCAATTATTTGATTGTTAGGTTTTACGGAATTAAAAATCTGTATAAATTCCTTCCGTGGAGGTTATACGATATTTACTGGGAAGGTAGGGAGTAAATAGTATTTTAAGTGTTTTGAAAGGGTTATATATTGGTGTGGATTTTGGTGAAATGATAGATCGGAGGGGATGATATTTTTTTATGGATTTTTACATTTCCATAAAGGTACCAGGCTGATATTAACCTATAATCTTTGGAAGATTATAGCATCCTATTTCAGTATTATTTTCAATAATAAATTTATTAATATGTTTTTGTTAATTTCGGAATTGGGTTTCCTTGTTAGCTTTTGAAGTTTATTGTGATCGTCCAGAATGGCCTGTAATTTAGAGTGATATTCATGTTATATATATATATATATATATATATATATATATATATATATACGTGTGTGTGTGTGTGCGTGTGTGTGTGTGTGTGTGTGTTGGAGAGGATGCAAACAAGACGAAAACTTACACTTAACTCATAGAAGAAAAAGATGAGGTTTCTGGGACACGTAATGAGGAAAGAGGGCCGAGAGAATATAATACTCACAGGGCGGATAGAAGGAAAGAGAGACAAGAGTAAGCAGCGCCACATATTTGTAGGATTAAGCAAATAGATAATGGAGCGATTTTGGGAGAGATACCAAGAGGAAAGATATTGAGTGTGACAATAGAGTGGGCCAAGTGAAAATTATATATGTATATATTACAGGGCCAATTCGATATTATGATATATATTAAGATTTCTTAGTTGCAAGATGTCTTCAAATATCAGCATTTTGATTGCTTTTCGTTTATGGACCATAATCAATATATTGTTTGCTGTTCAGTAGCTTAGCACATTGTTGCATGTTTTTATTCATTGGTGTTTGTGTGCTGTAAATATTATGAAAATGACAATGGTAATAATTTAAGAGTTAGGCAAATATGAATTGATAGGTTGATAATAGGTCAGATTTATATTTGAGAATTTTTCTGATTCGATGGCAGAAATATAAAAATAATTGACAACCGGATATCTCGCTAACTTTGTCTTCATGGCATTGTAAGAAATCCTCGTGATTTTCCTTTGTTTCTATTTTAATTTGCTACGGCTTCATTGTCGCATTCGGTTCCTTGTTTCGACAACACGTCCTCTTAATACTTGTGGCCATCAAAATTTGCAAAAATGTAGGCCATCTACCTCGCAAATAACTTACAACCGCTACATTTCTTCCAAAATTCTCCACTGCCATCTGCTGTTTTCACCATCATTTTTATTTAATCCTTAATTCTAAACTTATGTTCTCAATAGATATTTTTCTTAAAGATACATTAGTTTTCTAAACGCGTCTGTATGGATCATCCTGAAATTTAGCTCATTGGGATGGGACTTTAACCTTCTGCAGAAATCGATGTATATTGAAGCCCCGCCTATCGGGCAATTGTTTTATCGCTTACTGTTTTTTATTTTTTCAGCTATATTTTAAAAATAGCTGTCTTTATAAGCCACTGTATTTGTGCCGGAATCCGAACAAACCATTGTTTTATCTGAAGAATTCCAGGAAGTAATAATTCTTTTATGCTAATCCAAATGCCGATGTCATTATATCAAAAGGCTGACATATCGACTTGAATCTGCCAATCATTAACACCACTTCATTTTATTTCCCTCATTTTCACGACCTTCCTTTCCAACATGCAATAATGGACCCATTAAATCTATTATTTCTATTATCCTCTAAAAAGGTCTTTTGTAAATCACAGATTTACTAACTGAATAACATAAAAAATAATATAAAATAGAGGTAAAGAGAAAATCGCTCTCGGAAGCTCCCTGCTTCAAAATGGCTCATATTTCTCTCACGATATCCCTTGTTTATTAATAATCTTTTGAACGGTACAATGAAAGGCAAATGCTTCCGCTCGTTTCTGCCATGTACCCGTTGGCACTTGACGGCGGCTTTGCCACTCTCGACTTCTACATTGCACCCAACCTGTTTTTCCCTAACTGTGAACACGCTTGCACTGAACTGAACCATAACGAGGCTATGTAGAACTTAAAGAGATCAAATTACACAAAGGTTGACTTGCTATCAGCACGCACAAATTGTGAAAGAAATGTTCCTTGCGTGAAAACCGAATCTTCAGATTTGCTCACAAAAAAGTACACAAAAAAGAAAATGTATATCAAGAACCTTTTTTATTTATTTATTTTATCAATGGGCGTAACAGATCATCTACGGATTTATTTGATACTGATTTATTCAAACCGGTATAAAAAACGGTAAATTTAGTTAGGCATATAGCTACGCCTCCATATCAAAATTCGGACAGTATTGTCAGTCTGTATTTTAACGAATTTATATAGGAACGTGTCTTTTTCTTGCAAATTTGTATTCCTGTCTTAATTAGTGTCGTAACTAGTGACCTGTTTGTGACGATATCTGTAGCAGACCAGTAAGAATGGAGTGTGCAATTCAAATTCCATTTTGCAAAACTATAAATCATTTCTTCAAAAAGCTGCACGTCAATAACAGAGTAGACTTTACTCGTTCTTGTGTTAAAACTAAATTAATAGTATAAATTTTAGAATTCTAAATATAAATCTAATTGGGATTGGGTTCTACCAGGCTAATCTGCTCTAGATCCACTTACTGCTGCTAAGGCTATATATTGTGCTCTATTGAGGTTCCTGACATAGCGCAAAAATAGATATTTTAATTATCAACATTAATAGTAAACTTAGCTTTAATCTATCTAGAATATTTGCTGCTAAATATTATATAGTAATCTTTTGATAGTTAACTCACACGTGCTGTATTCATTCCGTTTGAATTAATAATTGATGCCTACTTAAATCTTTCAAAATAACGTGTTAGCATTTCCTATTGCATTCCAAAACACAAAAAGAATAAGCCTGAAAGTAAAAAACACAAACGTACATAAATTGCTTCCTCATAGATTAACAATTTGTTTATTCTCTGAGATTGAATCTGACGTTTAGTTTATTCATCTACTTCATGTGCCGTACACTTTCAGAACTATCATGGACTTCCACTTGGCACTGTCTCTTGTCGCTCTCAATATTTTTCTTGGTATCTCTAAGCCCCGCTTCACCATCTATTTCCTCAGACCTAAACATTACGTCTCACGCAGCTTTCCTCTGTCTCTCCTTCCTTTTATACGACCTGTGAGTATTAAGATTTCTAAGCCCTCCTTTCTCATTTATCTTTTCCTGATTTTTAGTATGAGTTTTTTTTTTGTTTACATCCCTTTCAACACCTCATCGTAGCACACATGCTACGTCCATATTATTCTTAGCATCCTTCTTTAAATCCACCTTTCTGCTGCCTGAAGCCACTCCGTCAACCTTGATAAGATCGTCCAGCATACACTTACATAAAGAAGGATAGATATCACATAGCAATTCAGCAGTTTTTTCTTTGTTTCTAATGAGATTATCATGTTATTAAGTACTCTTGTGGGCTTTTGAAATGCGTCTTTTGCCATGCCAATGCAATTTGGATCTCCATATCGGACAGTCAAATACTTTCCAGGTATTTGCATTTTTTACTTGTTTCATTTTAGTTTTATCCGACTTGTACTTGGCATATTGTTCTCCGCTTTTTACTGAGGACATTACATTCGAGTTTTCTTTAAGTTTATGCTCGGCCCTTTCTTCTCACTTTCTTTTGCTACCGTCTGTAGAAGTTCCTGCAGTTTCCTTTCCCTGTTTGCCATATGCTCCATGTCATCAGAGTATCTGTTATTGTTGAGATTATGGCCGCCAATGACGAATTCTGTCAAGGCTTTTATTTCTCTCATAACTGCTTCTCCGTACAGCTCGAAAAGTTCCGGTGAGAAAACACATCCTTATCTTACGCCCCTTTCTAGATTTGTATACCTGCTGAGTTTGCGTTCTATCCGTACACAAGCGGTTTGCTGCTAATATAGGTTCTTGATTATCCTAACGTTTCTTCCGAAAATGTCGAGACGCCAGTTGAAACAAGACACTGATTTTTTTTAACATTTCACAGCTTTTATTTGCTTGGGTTGTGTTTTAGTTTCGAAAATCTGATCATGAATAAAATTTTATTTTATTTTTTAACAATGTTCCAAAGGCAATAAAGTAAAATATGAACATATACGTTATCGTCTCTTGCTTGTGAATATCTGCTGATTATTAGACGTTTTCATTATATGGAGATGATGGGATAGACATAAACCCGAGATGCATAGTTAGACTGGCTGGCAACTTCGACATTCTGTGTTTTCACCTACTGTTTTGAGAGGTTTGAGACCAGTGAAACATTCAAAGATTTTAGTCTCTCCAGGAACATATTATGTTTGCTAAGTACAACCTGAATAATGCAAAACCAGAAGCCTTCAGAAGAGCATTATGACAATATCATATAAGTATTATAATCAATTTCAATCAGATACATGTACTTGCATTTCGTCTCCGATGCCTTGACTTTAACTACTAAAATCCGTTTCTAGCAAAGCTTTCATAATTTTGTTGCATGATTTATTTAATATATAAATTGATATATTTTAAACTGTTGAGTTTTCTCGACTTTGCTCATCTGCACCCATGGTGTCTTAAATATAAAATAATATTGCCTTGGTACAATAAAGTTGGCTTTCAAAATATAAATGTAAAAATAAATGACTTCTGAAAAGACATGAAGGTTTATCTACTGAATATCTTTTAGTGGACTAAATCTGATTATTTTCTAATCTTTACTATGATCTCTAACATTAAGAGGGTTATAATCTCCAGATCTTTAACATATCGGAGTACGCCCGATATTAAACTGTTACCATTAACACCCAATGTCTTTTTACATCTTAATGTTAAGGGAGAAATTATTAACTAATTTCAAAGTGTTATGAGATAAGGATGACGTTTGAGTCTCAGGAAAAATTTCAATGATCTCTAAAAATAAAATCAATGTTGACAATATAGTATTAATTAATATTATAGAAGTGAGGCCTGGTTTGTCTGAGATAAGAACCTCGTAAAAAAATGGATTATTTTGAGGAAGATTACCTTGGGTTCAAAGTTGTAAGCCACATCATATTTGAAAAAAATACGCCGTATTTTAAGGCGGGAATATATTCACAGGGTGGGTGGCAGTTACGCTTCTTTAAGGATAGGGTTTGAGAATTATAATGAAGCCATCTGCACACCGACGAAGAATAAGAGGCTCTTCACTGTCTACGGAATAGATACTAAAAGTAATATATCCGATGAAAAGGAAGATATTGACGTGGTTTTACATAATTTCGCCATCAGTTCTAATGAGACACATTATAAATTTTGTACATCACGTGGTCAGCCTGTGGGGAAGTGTACAAACTTTTACATATGAGAAAAAAGTGGGAAGATGCATATATATGAAATTATGAATTTGATGATCCAGAGGTAGATAGAATATTTAATATGCCGGGGACTTTAGGATAAATTATTCATTTCGTGTAGACAACGTTCTATAACGGCACTATGCAATAATCGTAAAAAGGCCATCTCATATTTAGTTACGTGAGCGCTAATAGGAAAGAATAATCTACTATTACCTTTTTGTTCAATTTACATTTTGTTGGCAAAGGTAGAAAAGTTCTATAATCTGTCTATTGGATACAGATAACCAGCGCTTTTATTAATTTAAGGAATATTAAAGATTTTAAATATTTAGACTGTTGATTTCTAAGTAAAGACTTACCTGAATGTTTTCAATAAAAGATTATAACAATTTCAATTGGAAGTAATGTTTTTCAAAGTGAAACTCCTTCTTATTACCGTTCTTGAGAAGACAAATATGAAATTCAACTCCCTAACTTCAGTCAAAATATAACAACTTTGACTGAATAAAATTTCAAATTGACTTTTTCTCATAAAAATAATAGTAATCAAATAGATATTCAATGGATTCTGGGATAAACACATTCCAGTATATGGAAGGTATCAAAATTGCTAAATTCATCTCTGACTTGTTGTGGAAAATGCCAAAATGTGGAAATAGACACATTCGGGAACTGTTTAGATTTTTTATATGGACATCAATTTAACACAGTAGAACCTGAAGATTTCAAGTTGCAAAGTATCTACCATACTATAATTTTTGAACATCATCGTGTTTCGAACAGAACGCAAAATCCAAACACAAATAATGGTCTATTTACATTTTTAAAATCCCTGAAGAATTCCAATTATCTAACGGACAACGGAAAAAAAGAGAAAACGTTTACTCTGGATTCATGAGCATTATCCTTTGATAATTATGATTATATCAGTAATTACCTAAAAAAAATAATATATACCAACTCACCAGCCTGACATTACTACGCAAAGACAATTCTAAAATGCGGACAAAGCTACAGTTATCTCTAATCTAGAGACACTATTTACAGGAACACCCTAGAACGAAGGAGATGCATTTAGCAACTACATGCATTGGATGACTGCCGATAACGACATGACATTTTCTGAGCCAATGACAAAAAGCAGATGACTTCAGTTTATTTTAATCTAAACTGGTGACCGGTGACATCGTATTTGACAGTTGAATTATGTTAAGATGTATAATTCGATTATCCCAGGGACAGCCGACGAATTCCTATGGCCTTTACTTCAATACAAACGGAATGTTCTTGAGAAAGTTAGCCTCATGCAAGATGATTTCACAAAAAAAAAACAAATTTTAAACACCCTGAAATCTTGCATTATTTCAATTTATCTTTCATGCAAGATGTTGACGCTGCTGTTAAATTTAAAAACACTATATTTTCACAATATACAAAGGATCATCTTAAATAATACAAGGATTTTTCTGTTCAAACTGAAAGGACACAACCGGTATTGTCAACAAGAGATAGTTTTAATTTTTGCTAGATAAGGATCTGGAATTCATCTAGAAAGTTCTGTTTAAGTTTTTAAACCAAATCTTTCACGGAACTTGGGGAGCATGGAGTCTCCCCTTGGTTGCAATTCCTCCCAGGTCCACACTTACCTATATTGTTAGTATCCGTTGCGAATCTCCTTGATAAATCATTAAACTCTTTATATTCAAAAAAATGATGATTATGATGGTAACAATACAATGATGATGATAATAAAAATTATGATAATGTATGATAATCCAAATCGGTTTTGTATTTATCATCACGGCTGAACTTTACCAATATTTTAAGAAATGGTCCAGCGAGATGTTTCCACAAAATCAACAGGACATATCCTAAATAATAATTCAGGCTGAAGAAACACTTTGTAAAAGAAATATCAAAAATTTCGCTCTGTCTTGAATAAAAGTAACCTTGAACTTTGGCTCCGTCTCATTGTGACAAACTTTCGTGGGTTAATTATATAGTTCAACTTGTATGCTTGTTGTGCTCTAAGGACATGAGATACGGAATTACGACAAGAATAACGTGTTTTTCGGGGCTCCTGAAAACTTGACATTATTTTAGCATATTTAAACTTTGTGCGTTTCGAGTCTTAAATTTATTTTTATTAAAGTATTAAATGTTTGTCTTATTTGAATGTTAAATTTTGCAATGTCAAAAATGAGTTCATTTTCCTTATTTTTATTCGTCTATGAGATTCTTATATCTACAAGTAACATTTTTAATTAGGACTCGAAAATATTTTCAAATTTGAGCGTTTCGAGTATTAACGTTTAATTTTTTTGAATGGTAAATGTTTATTTTATTAGAATGTGTAATTTCGTGGTGTCATCAATAACATAATTTTTTAAAATTTTAATTACCTATCAGATTAAGTTCCACACGGGATACACGCTTGGGCGATCAAGTCTCGAAATGACTGACTGGGCAGAATATTATCTCGTAGTAGTTTGCCATTTCTTTCTGCGATATACTGGTGGCCATCCAAAGCGATAGAACCCAATCTGTTTTGTTATTTAACCCATAAGTGGAAAGAATATACAGATTAATACTTTTCCCAACGGTATTTGCGCGACAAATCGAACTGGAACTCGAAATAAGTTTCTTGTTTGATGTCAGCAAGTAACACTTTTAATTTAGGCGAGGATTTATTTTATATATTGTGTGAACGTTTCCAAACTTAACGTTTACTATTCAAATATAAAAAGGTTTATATTATTTTTTTTTAATCATATCAACCCGAGCAAGGCGGTAACGCCACTGATGTGCAGGGGGCTACGTAAGAGGGAAGAGATTGGAAAAGAGAAAATTGGAAACCACATCCTAAACAGGGAACAAGGGATGAGCCTCTTCACATGCTCAATAGACGTGGGTGGAGTGTGAAACGGGCGATAGTTTAGTCAATTGAGAAGAAAGAAAAAGAAAAAGGAGTGACAAGATTGGAAAAGAGAAAACCGGAAACCACATCCTAAACAGGGAAGAAGGGATGAGCCTCTTCACCTGTTCAACAGACGTATGCTAAATGTCGTAATGTCAAGAATAAGTTATATTTTAAATTTTATTTGCTTATAAATTTCTTATTTAATGTCTAGAAGTAACATTGTTAAAGTGAACGGGGACATATTTTACAATTTGAACGGTTACTGATGTAATGTTAAGTTTTGTAATAACACAAATATGTTATTTTTTCTTCGATTCACATTAAAATTCTTTACATTTTGCATTTTTTTATTTTGAGATTTCTGATTAAGGACTGTATTTGATATGTTTTAGATATTTTATTGAATAAGTAATGGATACTAAGTTTCTGGTTCATACTAAGTTAAAATTTAGTAATTCTATTTCAATAGGTGTAGACAGTCTCTAATACCGCCCTGTTATAACTTCTTCCCATTCCCTAGAACAGGAGTAGAAGCTCATCCCTTGTTTGCTGTTAAGGAAGTGGTTTACTGTCCCTTTCCTCTCCTGAAGTCTTAATAGTGGTGCTGTTACAAGCATTTTTGATGTCTGTGAATATTGGCAACGTCTCATCAAACTGAGTGTACCGAGCTGGAAATTTTGTGATCGCTGCTTCCAACTGGTAGTTAGGAGCACTAACACTTGCTTAGCATCTTGGAATGTTGCTCTCATGAACAGCTGAATAAAATCGAAGTTTCTACTAGTGCTATGTCATGCATAAATGGGTGTCGTTGCACGTGGTACAATTTGAGGCCATATTTTGCTACACTCTGCGCCAGTTCCCTTCCCACACATTTTGCAACCGGCAACCGAATAATACTGCTACTCAAAGCCTCTCCTTACCAAAATAACTTTAAATCATAACATGACTCAATCAAGATACAAAACTAAACCAGCTAAACAAAATACACTTAAAATTCTCGACATCTCTTTCTGTAACGTCCGTGCTATACGTACCAATTCGTGCAGTGTGGAATTGTTCCTCTACGTATGATCCGCTGACATTCTACCTTTCTGCAAAAACAATCTCAAAATTACAATTCCCTCTTGTGGCTTCGCAATTTCTGAATGCCTTCCTTTGTTTAGGAAGGACTCGAATTTTCAAATGCATGGCCAGGTTGTTTATCTCACTGAACATCTCGCTCTGTCTAAGGAGATCTTAATTAAATATCCTGTCTACTACTAGATGTGTTCCCAGCTCTCTGTACTAAAATCAATAAGTTATCTCTTTTTTTCGTTACCGCTTCCATTCTTCTCCTGACTGCTGCATACTTAATAGTATTTCAGATTATATTGACTAGGCCATGTAGGCATTACTAATGCATTTGTGTTTGGTGACTTCAATGATCATAATGACAAGTGGCTGGAAAAATGTTTCTGATCTTGCTAGAATCCAAACGCTAAGAATATAAGTCACTTAATTTTTCCAGTATCCAAAATGAACGCGCTTCTCATCACTTACTTATCATCTTACTTACGTCTATCACTGACTATTGCCATGTTATTTTGGAAACTCTATTTATGCTAATTATTCTACTCCTCTTCTACCCACGAACCTCCTGTTAATAGAACATCCTATCAATGTGCAGACTAGGATTCGTCTGGCTGTTTCTTGGAACAATGATTTAGTCTCATTATTCCAGACTTCACCATTATATCGCCTACTTGATGATGATATTGATGTTTTCATCTAAGCTAAGTAATTCTGACTTAAATCTCGTTCATTTACTTGATTTTCTTATGTTACTTGTCTGCTATCTCCCAGAAAAATCATGTCTTTCAACTGCAACATCATAAAATGTCCGATCACAATGAAAGCCTTCTTTTCTCTGCATGTAATGAATGTAAGCACGTTCTGAAGCTTAAAGCGTATTTGCAAATTTGGTTCCAGAGATTACTGGAGACCCTGAAAGAGTGTGTTAGACAACAGAATGTCATCGATCCCGCCTTTATTCAATTAATTCGATGTCCTCAAATTCACAGCAGATAATTTTAACGCCACACTAAACTGGTCTGGAGTGGGGACATCCCATATTCTACGCAGAACTTAGGTTCAACTAATTAATATATATATATATATATATATATATATATATATATATATTTAGAGAGAGAGAGAGATAGAAAGAGAGAAAGAGAGAGAGGGAGTGAGAGAATGTTGTTTTATGCATCTATCTCTCTTTTCCTATATATATATATATATATATATATACATACATACATAGAACCACATGGCTGATCTGGAAAATAACTCCAAAGTTAGACACTTATAAGGCAAGCACAGTTGATAGAATCCCTGTCATCTTCGTACAAATAGGCCCTTCAACAGATTTACATACTTTCCAACTCGATATCTATTGCTTCAATACATCCTTATTTCCTTCCTCTAGAAAACCTTCGTTTTAGTTACTGATTTAAAGAATCCTCTGGAAACTGCTGGCCCATTATTGCTGTATTAGTCACTTGACTCTTTTTTTATAGAGGTACATTATGTTTGTATATATGTATATGTATGTATCAGTATATGCTTTTTTACACACACACACATATATATATGTGTGTGCATATAAATTCATATATATATGTATGTTGTATTATTATGTATATAGTCATTAATATATATGCATATATGTATATACATAGATGATTATATGTGTATACATAAAATTGATATATATATTTATATAATCCTTTATATGTATGCATATATATATAGATATTTACATGTATGTATATATTCCTGCATATAAATGTATGTATATATGTATATATATGCGTCTCTGTATATATATCTATATATTTTTATGTACCAATACGTATATAGTTTCGTAAATATATATATATATATATATATATATATATATATATATATGTATATATATATATATTTATATATATATGTATATTTATATCTTCATATATATATATATGTATATATGTGTATATATATATTCCTCATATTTTTACGCATATTTATGTAAAATATATAGATATACATGTGTAAATATCTATTTTATGTATATAATCTTATATATATATATATATATATATATATATATATATATATATATATATATAATGCTTTTCAAATTAGCAATACGAACTTAGGGTAAATGTTTACTAAAACATTAGTTTTATAAGTAACAGGAATTATTTTGCTGTTATCCATAACGGCATATTGGCTATATCGGTTGGTTATTTTTCGTGACACAAAAACATGTGAGTTCATTACCAGTTTGCAGCAATGGGGAATGGTCAAGGAAGCGGCTTTGCGCAAATGAATAAGAATGATATAAGCCAGTGTTAAAATGTTTGGTTTAAATTCCTAGCTCCTGAAGAAGTCCTGAGAGTAACTAGTCAAATTTATAGTAAAAATTGCAACGAATTTGATGACAATATTTATAATAATTTAAATATTGTAAATTCTACCTCATCTCATAGATATAGACAATTAGTGTGTATATCTTATATACCGATCAGTGTAAGAATCTTGTCAATTTTTATTCTTGTGTGTTTGTTTTTATTTTATTATCAGTATTGTCACCGTTATTCATGTTTTTTGCTGATGCAGCGTAAGTTTTCCAGTCAGATTCGCAGTTGTATATTTTAAGAAATTACGATCAAGAACGGTGTTCTTCAAGGGAGCTCTAAATTCGTAAATGATATTGGTTTGTTTTAGTTTGGATCTCGCTGGTGAAATTTGTTTTTGATGATAAGGTTAAACGTTTAAAATTGTATATGATTGTATGTTTTCCATTCAAATTCTTAAAAACCTCACGGGATTCTCTCGTACACATATATTTATACATGGTTCTCTATGTTATTTAGAATAGAAATTCGTTCCAACACTTGACAAATTTATACCTTATTTCACACAACTGCTCATCATATATATGTTTTTTGACATCACATTATTTTTATTAATTACATGTTTGTTGAGGAAACGTTTTTTTGCACGTTCGTTTTATTTTGTTTCGATTTCATAAACTTTCTGAAAACAAAACAATTTTGTTATAAACTAATATTTTTACTATATTTTTCGGTTTTTCGGTTAAGAAATGTATTTATCAAAATTACAAATTGGTGAATTGTAAATTTATTGAATAAAAACACCAGTGAATGTAATCACGGCATCATGACGATTTTGTAATCACTTGCATCTATTTTGGAGGGCTCTCTTGTTCAATTTTGTTGTTGGTTGGTTGTTTTGTTTTCATGGCAAATCAAACTCGGCAGGTCATTTATTGCCAACTAAACTTTATTTATTTATTGCCGGTAATACCTTTTTCTTTCAACAATTTATTGTTGTTTATATAAGTTCTTGTGTCTACTACTATATTTTTCTTTTTGAGTATCAAGATTCATTGAGATTTGTTTTTAAGGGCAGGGTCGCCAACTACTACCCTTGTTATTTAACCCATAACTGGAGGGAAGTGACTGATTAATACCTTTCCCAAAGGTACCAGTGCTTAAGTGAATGCAGGGCACGCAACTGGAATTCGAACTCCGCTCACTGATTTCTCTTTCGGAGCCGATATCTACTGCACCACAACGCACATCCGTCACTATACGCTTACAGCACCTGGTATTCCCAAGCAGTCACCCATCTAAGTACTGACCAGGCTCAAAGTTGCTTAACTTCGGTGATCGAGCTGGAACCGATGTATTCAACGTGATAAGCCGTAAGCCTGCTTAATTTTGTGAATGCTTCTATAATCCTGGTCTAAATTTCATATTCATACAAAAAATTTTGTTGGTCACTCACTCAACTGCTTGTTACACATAATCACGGGGGCAACAGTCTGATGCGTTAGGTGACCAGCTTTATGGGTTGATGTGGTTTCTGAAATTGTCTGATAGTCATAACTACAGTTTCCTTCATGTGTAGCATAGAGCAGATCTCTGTTGCCAGATACAGTTTTTTTCTGCAACCGCCCTACTGGCTTCCGCTAACATCCCCTCTTCAAAACACTTGATATAGGCGTCCGTGTTGAATCTGAGGCTATGTGAGAAGCTGAGGCTTAATCTTACCATTACTTGTGATCACTTCAAATATCTTTGTAATCCCCATTAATCTCATTTAACTTTTTCCGAATCCTCTACAATGTCCTCAGTTTGGCACCCGAAAACTCTGAAATCTTTGTATTGGAGATTACGGTGCGAATTCTAAGCAGTACTGCATGCCATGTCTAAATTTATGGTGGAGTGAATTCCAACAGAGTGTTGTTTTTTCACAGACGGTATCGATCTGGCCTTGCTATACTAGACCGTCGACAAATTCGAAAAAACACATGCATGCGTAAAAATAATATATAGAGGTTACCTACTGCAAACTGTGCATATGGCATTTTGAATAATTAAACGAAAATGAACAAATAATATAACAGTCGGATTTGTTTCATAGATCTTCGTTTGAATAAAATATAAAATTCCACCTTTGTGCAAATTAATTGAAAAATCACATGAGCATTTCTAGGAACATTCACACTTTCCTTGATCACGTATTAGTTGACTCTTGGCATGGTTTCTCTCTCATTCGACCGCATTTACTGTTATGTTTTAGACTGGGGGATCAAGTTTGTTTTTTGTCTTAATGACGAAAAAAGATGACACAAATTATATTCATGATATCTATAAGATTTGCCAGTGTGTTCGTACAGCGTTAAAGTTTTCGTATGCTTGGTTGAAGTAACGTCCATCGCATACAATGGCCGTAGGAAAACTAATTAAGAGTCGAGACTAAAGTGTCTTGGTGTGATAAAAATCTGATGCAATCACGAATGACACAATACATTTTAAAGCCACCCAAAATAGACTCATATTGCTTCACACCACTACCAACGACCTAATCTGAAGGAAAAAATAGAAATTGATTACACCCTGTCATTCCAGTGGTTTTAGAACTGACCGTATGTTGAAAGTAAAAATATCTCGTTTAGTTGTTTGAATTAATGCCTACATTGGTGCAAGATTTGATAATGTTCATTAATATTTTTTCTTTAAATCAGGATGTATTGCTTGCATTCTGCTTTCTAAACTCGTGCTACTGATTTAAAATTCGTTTTGCAGCAATTACATTTTCCGTTTTTTTTTCCTTGTGAAACAGAAGGTTATTAGATAGAATGTCATCATTAAATCACGCTATCGCCAAATAAATTGCGAATCTGGCTAACTTAATAATATATATATATATATATATATATATATATATATATATATATATATATATATATATACTTTTCGCATTCTGTCGGATTCTCATTCATTTTTCACGCATGCGCAGAGACCATAAACGCACGCATATATATTTGCACAAATATATGTGTGTGTGTTTACACGGTTGTTATTTTTTTAAGTTGCAGATTTCGAAAATTTAATAAAACTAATTCTAAGAGACAGAATCACATTCAAAACATTACTGAATAGTAGATGTTCAAATTTCATTATTTTATCGTTGTCTAACGTGTATTCACGCATAGTGAGCATCATATGTTCTACAACTAACACTGAAACCGTATTCCACTTCCTGCCACACTCGAATCTACTGCTATGTGGATATTGACTTCAGAGCTTCAACATTTCCATATTTGAAAAACTCATGATTAGTTACTCCTGTACTGACAATAAATTACGCCAAGTGACACAAACTATCGAAAAAATGAAACCAATAAAAGGATGTCAGGAAAAGAAGAAGTGGTAATGGCTAGACACCGAATAGGACACACCTATATCACCCACTCATACTTACTGAAAGGAAAAGAAGTACCAATCTGCATACCATGCCAAGAACCCTACACAGTAGACCACATACTGACAAACTGCATAGACCTTGAACAGATCTGACTGAAACATTATCAAGGAAATAATCTAAGGGATATTTTCAACAAGGTTGACCCTAAAAATATTCTCGGATTCCTAAGAGAGACAAAACTATACAACAAGATAAAATCAAAAAGTTCCTAAGTAACATTTAATTTTTTTTTAATCGTATCACACCGAGCAAGGCAGTAGCGCCACTGATGTGCAGGGGGCTACGTAATAGTGAGAAGATTGGAAAAGAGAAAGACGGAAACCACATCCTAAACAGGAAACAAGGGATGAGCCTCTTAACCTGTTCAATAAACGTGGGTGGAGTGTGAACCGGGCGATAGATAGATCTATCTACTCCAATTGAAAAAAAAAACAAAGTGAGAACATTGGAAAAGAGAAAGCCGGAAACCACATCCTAAACAGGAAACAAGGGATGAGCCTGTTCAATAGACGTGGGTGGAGTGTGAACCGGGCGATAGATAGATCTATCTTCTCCAATTGAAAAAACAAAACAAAGTAAGAAGATTGGAAAAGAGAAAGCCGGACACCACATCCTAAACAGGAAACAAAGGATGAGCCTCTTAACCTGTTCAATCATATTACAACAACCAAGGTTTTGGCATTAAATGACCAATAAGGGTTGATGTGCCGTAAAACAAATCAATCAACCAATCAATCATGATTAGTAAGCAGTGGGGAAACAAGCTCTTTTATTTTTGTACATCTCACAGATAAAAATCGCGTGTTGTAATATCTGGTGAACTGGGATCCAACAGACAATTGACAAGATCAAGGTTTTCACAATTTGTAACAATTTAAATTTACACAAAATCCAAAATCCAAAACATTAAACGAAACATTTAAAAAAGAACTGCCATTTTATTTTAATAACTTTGAAACGTTTTTCTGTCTAGTAATATGTTGAATGTTTTTCTACCTCTTGGCATTTTTTTATTAAAATTTACAAATCTGGACTTTCTTTTTCGATAACACTATACATTTATATGTATGTATATTTGTGGGTACTATGAAATTTATTGTCTAAACGCACCCAAACTAAGTCGAAATATTCAATATATAATTTTAATTATATTTTGTTATAAAATTCCGAATAAGATATGTATTTATTTTACCATCTTTAATATATGAGTTTTATGCAATCACGATTGTATGTATAGTTAACAACCAGACAGTGATCAATTTCATTAAATTCAGTAGAATAATTTTAAATTCTTGTGACAAACCAACGATGGAAACCATGCTCTCTGCTTTCATCACTTAGGATTTTGTAAGGCATAACATTTTTTGTATCAAATAAATGCTCCACTGAAACAGTCAAAGGTTGGGAATTTTTCATTACTTTTAAAATGAAGTCACTCACGTATGCATAAAAAATGTTGCTTGTTCGGAATCTGTTAAAATACATACCCTTAGGATTCTGTCAAGAATTCTGGTATGTACAGTAAGAGCCCCACATTAAATATAGCAATAGTAATCAATGCACGGATGAATGCTAGATTTATAAATATGCAAATTGCATTATGGCAAGGAGGAATTCTTTGGCGCGACAGGAATAAGCAGTTTTAGACCAACCTAAAGATGCCACATGAAAGATGGAGAGAGGTATTTCAGTGGGTTACCATTTTTCCAGTCTTTGTACCTGTTTCTTATATATATTTTTTTTTCATTCAACTGTAAGAACTGTGCCAACATTGAGCCATAAGGGTAGAGTTAACTGTATGAACTTCTTGAAAAAGGTTATCTTTCTGCAATATATCTAACTGTAAAAATGGATTAAACTAGCAAATATATTAATGAAAGAAAATATTCCTGTACATAGCATGAGGCAGGCTATTGTTTCAGAAGTAAAATAAAACAGTAAAACACCAACAGAATTCCAGTAAAATAGACTAACTATAAATTATAAAAAAGATAACGCCTAGTCGTCAACAAGATCAATAAAAAAGATTGCTGTCACACTGTGGTATTTAGGCTGCAGACGCCAGAATCAAAGATTTACATAATCTTATCTATGTCTATTGTGTAGTAAAAGACAATTGAAGTTTGTATTCAGAGATCTGAAGTCGTATAAGATACAAATCCTATACCATCCAACATTTAACTAAAACGCACAAAGTAAAATTGCACACCAGCAAAAAAGGATTAGAACGACTAAAAAGCATTCTGGAAAACCCAGACCAAACAACTTTCCCAGTGGATATCGGCTTGGAATAAGAAATCGAGAAGACGAGTTCGAATTCCAGTTGAATTCCTTACATTCGGTTACGCGCAAATAACCTTAATTAATCCGTCTCTTCTCTCGAGTTATGTGTTCAATAACAGGGTAAATTGAGTTCTATAGCATTGGCTGGCAACCAGTCTATTGTAGAAAGTAATGGCAAACTACTGCCTGCGAGATAATCTTCTGCTCAGTTAGTGATGTCTCTTTCGAGATATGATTGCCCAAACGTGTATCACGTATGGCACTTAATTGACTCATATTTACATCTACTGGCCTGAATAATCGAGAAATCTCGGAAAGTATGCGTCCTCCAGCAGTAGTCGATTCTGTGTTGCATATGCGAAACCATTAGTTAATCTGACGTGTCTTGACCACTCATCCACGACAGACTTACAGCCAAAAATGCTCGGATAGTAATTTTAGATACACATTATTTTGATATTCATATCTGCACTATTTTCGTATTGTAATCTAGAAAAAGACAACGTACTTATAAAATTTCCAAAATCCGTTACGAAATGAATTGACTCAGATATATTTCAAATTTATTTATATGAACATTATTTTTAATGGATACTCATATTTCAGTAGATGTTCTGTTCTTTTCATATAATCAAAATATATATTT
This sequence comes from Ascarosepion bandense, assembly GCA_037127315.1. Taxonomy (NCBI): domain Eukaryota; kingdom Metazoa; phylum Mollusca; class Cephalopoda; order Sepiida; family Sepiidae; genus Ascarosepion; species Ascarosepion bandense. The sequence continues at coordinate 1,346,343 of JBBBDQ010001268.1, read as the reverse complement.
ATTTACATCGATTGGATTGAATAATCGATAAATATTGTTAGGAAAATACGCGTCCTTCGTCAATTAGTCTGTCGGTTCTTGGCCTCACCTCTGCGAAAGACTTACATTCAAACAAAACCCGAAATAGTGGTTTAAAATAAAAACGATCTTCAAATATATATTTTTCTACATACATTTTCACGATTGTTCATAATTTTAATATCCGCTGTTTTCGTATGCTCATCTAAAGAAATACATTTTTTTTATAATCATATCGCCCCAAGGAAGGCATTTTACTGCCAGTGTTTTGCAGGAGGTTACATAGGAGGAAAGTTATGAGAAAGAGTGACAGGTTATAGGAGATGTCAGGAAGTGAGTAAGAAAAGGGTGAGAATACTAATGAGAGCGGAGTGAACGGATAAAGGAGCCTGAGACAGAGGAAGCAATTTAGCGAGATTAAATTGACTTTACATTTAAATTCTTGGAGATTGTAGCTGTTGGGGAAGGAAGTAAATGGAAGGGGATTCCACAGGTAAGAAATTCGAGAAAAGAAGCTACTAAAGTAGTATTTGCGTTTACATTTGATTGGTTTCAAAGTAAAGGTGGGACCTAGTTGCTAATCTTGTAGCTCGAGTAAATTCATATATAGGCAGTAAACTCATATATTACAAAATTTTAAAATATCTGTTAGGCTAGTAGATATCAATGGATAAAATATTTAATAATTAAAAAACAAAAATCAGAGCATGTACTCAGATTTGAGTATGCATTATATTATTAAAAATAATTATTTAATAAATGAATTAAAAATATGTCGGAGTTGATGCATTTCCTGACGGATTTCGTAAATATAGAATATGTTCTTATTCAGTATATGATATTTTGGCCACTATCGTTTTTCTTGTTTATATACCAAAAAAAATCATGTTAGTTTTAATATTTAATATTTAAAATAAATATTATAAGGGGTATGTCAATAAACAACATCTGGCAGTAAGGCCTTTGATCTAAAGGTTTTGAATGGCGTGGATTCATCTCATTTTGCAGAGCCTTCTCCTGAAATAGTTGCGGCCCATTCAGACATGTTTATTGCAACACAAAAACTTACGATTGAAAACACCGTTATACTAAATAGAAAACTATTTTCTAAATCTGTATTCGTGTCCTTCTTAATTCATTCTCACTGATAGTTTAGTGTGTCTTCATTTCTTTTCTGTTTTTTTTCTTGCATCCCGATAATTTACGCAATAAACACAAGATCGCCATAAATCACGAGTAGAAATGATGTTTTTTCTATTTCACTGAAGTTTTCTTGTCATACATGTCAGCAAACATAGACATATACCGAAAATATAGTTCAAATCGCTCATATGGGATGTTATTGTCATTAATATTTTAATGCTAACGTTTTTGTTTTATGTATTTAAAAAGGAAATAAAGGGTTTCTTCTTTCTGTTTTTTTTTTTTTTAGAAAAATATCGACCGAAACGGAAAACTGGTTTTAAAAAATAAGGTAGTACATAATTTTATAATGTGATGTATGTAAAGGAATATTTTTAATGTTCAATGCAATTTTTCTTCTTCATATTTTCTTTATCTTCTTTCTTGTCTAAGTACCGCACTAGAACATAAGTGACATTAGGATATAAGAGTTCTAAACAATAACGTACTCAAATGCTTGTAATCGGATCAGGGACCACAACGCCACTATTTTGTCACTGTCTTCGGTCATCCGCCACGGTAGGGATGGACTTGTATCTTCAATTTAATCTCTTTATTGTTAATAACTTAAATGTTCTATGCTTACTGTGTTCGAATATTTATTCTTTGATAATGGCTTATGTGAGCCGAAAGCTTAAAACCGATAAAAAAATCAACAATTACTGTGATTTTTTGTTGTCTTTCAACGATATCACCATCAAGTATATCAGACGGTACGAACGGATCATAAACAAAATTACTAGACAAAACTTATCTATGTTATTCAATGAAACCTGCATTAATATATATATATATATATATGTACGATGAAACAAGAACACTTTCTTCAGTATTTCTGTTCGTATGGTTTTGACAGACTTTGGTAACTTCCCTAGATATCTAGCATAGAGCTTTTCATTGAGTGTGCGGCCATTTTAAAGATCAATAAACATTCTGTTTTTTGCGTTCCACACAACGGTGGCGATCATATTCGTTGCCGATGAAATGTCGTGTTAAACATTAGTCTTTTGATTATGACATCCATTTCTCTTTGATTTACATGTAATATCCATTTTAGCTGTTACGAATGTTAAAGGTCATCAACTGATGATCTCATATTTGCTAAACGTTGTTATGGTTAATTAACGTCAGTGCAAGAGGATTGAAAATAAATATATCTTAATCGAAAGCAACAGGCCTTACTTTCTCAAATTCACGTTTTAGAACCACTGAAATGTGCTTCTACAGAAGAATGCTGCGGATATCTTGAACCCCAATGGGAGCAACGATGAAGATTTGAAAATGATCGAAACAAAAATGAAAATAAAATTGAGCATGTCAAAGAGAAAACTAAAGTTACTGGGACATGCAATGAGGAAGGAGGGCTTGGAGAACCTGATACTAACAGGACAGATAGAGGGGAAAAGAGACAGCGGAAAGCAGCAGTTAAAATATTAGAAGAGACTGATCAGGTGGATCACAGAACGGGGGTTGTGTAGTGTAACAGGAGAAAGTATGTTAAGAGCCACCAGGGATAGGAAGAAGTGGAAGACCATAATCGCCTAAGTTCTGAAAGGACAGGGCACATAGAAGAGGAAAAAGTCACTTGTTTCATACATGATAGACGATTGGTTGATTATCTATCGATTCATGACTGACTACTCAGAATATCTTTTCAAAGTATGTGTCCCATTTCTTTCTGTAGTAGACTGTTTGCCAACTAAGGCTATAGAACTCAGTTTGTTCTTTTATTTAACCCATAGCTGGGAAGAGAGAACAGATGGATTCATAACACTCCTAAGGGTATTTGTGCGTATGTGAATGGAACGAATTCAACTGAAATTTTAATTTGCAACTTCGATTTCTCATATCAAACCGATGTTCTTTACACCTTCTTTTTTATGTGCCCTGTTCCATCAGGATTTTGGCGATAATGGATTTTTATTACACTTTATTCCATTTGACTCTTGGCACGCTTGTTACGCCACAAAACCCTCCTTCAAAGTCCTCCTGAACAGACCATTCAGATATGTTATCCACTGCTTTCTTCTGTCTCATGTTCCCTCTATCTGTCCTGTTCGTATCTAAGCCCACCTACCTCATTGTCTTTCCCAGGAACTTCAGCTGTTACACCACAAGGGGCATTTAAAGAGGTTATATACAGGTGATAGTTTAAAAATATGTAAACGATTTTAGCGACATGCAATATATTGTTTTTTGTTATTATTATTTTTGCTCTGTTTGTTATTTTTAATCATTTGACTCGAAGGAAGGCAACAAATCCACTCCGGTGCGGGATCAGGATATTACTAAGGGAGAAAGTATGAAAAAAAACATTCTTTATTAACGATAAAAATAAAATATCAATAATTAAAAAAGACAGAAGATAACGAATTACATTTTATTTGAATTTGTGAAAACAAACACGACCGACAATAAAGTCGGAAGTGACCTCCACAAGCCAGAATTGCGAGAAAGAATATTGTTAGCATAGGAGGTACGGTTACACATACATTTTTTTTTTTTAATCATTTCACCCCGAGAAAGGCAGAAATGCCACTGATGTGCAGGGGGTTACACAAATGTAGAAAGATTAATTATAAAAGAGTGAGGAGTACAAGCTAGTTAGAAAGGAACAATAGAAAGCTGAGAAAGCAGGTGTAATGACAGATACATGGGCGGAGAGAACGTGAAGATTATACAGGGGAGGGGAGAGAGCTAGAGTCCAGTGGTTAGTAGGTGAGTATTAACTTTGCTTTTAAATTTCTGGAGGTCGTAGCCGTCAGGAAAGCAAGAATACGGGAGTGAGTTCCACAGGCGGGAAGTGCGAGAGAGGAAGCTGCAGGAGTAGAATTGTCGTCTGCATTTGGTTAACCTGACTGTGAATGGGTGGGACCCAGTTGCCAGTCTGGTTGCACGGGTAAACACCTGTTGAGGAGGCATCAGTGACTTAAGCTCATCCGAGCAAAAGCCATGAAAGTATTTATAGAAGAGACAGAGGGAGGCCACATTTCGACGATGGGAAAGTGGCTGCAGACGAGTCGCCAGATCAGTACCTATCACATTACAGACTCTCCTTTGGAGCTTGTCAAGAACACTGAGGAGAACGGCAGGGGCACCTGACCATAAATGGCAGCAGTACTCCATGCACGGACGGATGGTTGACTTGTATATATGCAGGATGGATTCAGGTGGAAAAAACATCCTGGATCGACATAGTGACCCAATCTTCTTAGCAGTAGATTTTGCTATGGATTCAATATAGTGCTTCCATTTGAGGTCTGAGGACAGGGTAAGTCCGAGAACTATAAAATAATAAGATCCTGCCGCTAAACAATATAGTGCATAAGAGTATAGAGTTCATTTGACATGGAAGATAGTTCATCAGAATTATTACCTAGAAAGAATATATAGAAAATCACATTACGGTGGTTAGAAAGTGAGAGAATTCAAGAAGCGAGTTCAGGGCAATTGATATTGCAGATTCTTCCTTGGGATTTTATCAATAATTTTTAAATATATAGTATCAGTATCAGGCCATAAGTTGCGTGGTACTCTATATATCAAGTAATGTCTAAAAAAAACACGATCTGACAAGATTGCTTAAGAACACGATTTGCAGAAATATATTGGACAGAAATATACAAAGTCGTTCACATATACGAAATGGTAACATTCTTAATATAAAAAAGTAAACGAGAAATATATCTTATAAAATGTATTTTTTTAATAATCTCTCTGGTGCAAATGTTTAGCTCAGTCAGTTAAGTGCCATACGTGACATACGCTTTGGTGATCATGTCTCGCAAGAGACATGACTGACTGGGCAGAAGATTATCCCCCAGTAGGTTGCCATTTCTTTCTGCCGTTGACTGATTGACTGATTTATGTTTTAATATAGATGATCTTCAGCATATTTACCGAAGATGCCAAGTTGTTCAACTTTTGACGTTTAAAATAGGACTACAAGATTCGTTCAGTCAATTTCCTCTGTTTCGTTGCTCTCTCTCTCTCTTTCCCACATATATACGGCCAGAGGCATGCACCATGCTTTGCTTTCAAGCAATTCCAATTTCAGAATTTAAGTTTATAAAGGCGTTAGTCGCAAAGGTTGCGATCACAGGGTCAGATGTCTCTGACAAAGGTCTAAATCAGAAGTGTTTTGACCTTGAAGAGGCTACAAATGTCAACCATGTTATGCAGTATTAGATAAGGGATATTACGCACATGAATCGGTCGAGTCCTCATTCGTAGAGATTAGCATATAATAGAATGACTTACAAGTGAACTCGTAGCAAATATTCTACCACGTATTACAAAACATTGAGGTGTTTAACCTGGGTAAATCAATGTCTTCTGAAATAAAGCATCTTTTCCCAAAGAAATTTTAGGGCAATATTTTATTCAAACGAAAGTTCTAATATATATATATATATATATATATATATATATATACTGTTAAATATAAGAGACAAGTTATAATATATAATATAAGTTCTAAGCTTTCAGCTCACATGACTCATCTTCAGAGAGGTTACAATGACGTTAACATAAAAACATACACATCAAAGACGATTTTATCTTGTGTTGACATAGAAATTTGCTAAGGAATGATTAAAGTTACGAAAAATAACAAACGCATTTCGTAAATTTCTAATGCGGTTCTACGACGTCACATCGCATGAGAGCTAGACATGTTAACAGAATCATATATTTAAACACAATATAATGTGTTAGAACCAACTTAATAAAAACTTATCCAAATGTTGGAGAATTTTTGTCTTTATTTTCACCTGAAATTAAAGCCAAAAACCCAAAATATAATGTTTAGAACGGCTCATGAATAAACATAATAGACATTCATTGTCTTTTATATTTAACATATATGTTTAGAAAATTATCTGCTGCCTTGATACATTATATATATATATATATATATATATATATATATATATATATATATTAAAAAAGGATTTATTCAAAGATGTTGAATGGCCATTTCGATATGAAGATCCCCACGGAGTATAACACATCACCTCAGCAACAGAAAAATCCTTTCAGAAACTGATTTTTCTGTTGCTGAGGTGATGTGTTATCCTCCGTGGGGATCTTCATATCGAAATGGCCATTCAACATTTTTGAATTAATCCTTTTTTGATATATATTTACTCTGTAATATTTTATTACATGGAGCTCTCTTCCTGTATCATTCTTTAATATTAAAATAAAATTTTTAATATTAATTAGGATCGGGTTTTTGGAATTTACCTTCCTGCTTTTTTCCCTTGGATTGAAGTATCTGAATTAAAATATATATATATATATATATATATATATATATATATAATGTGTGTGTGTGTGTGTGTGTGTGTGTGTGTGTGTGTGTGTGTGTGTGTGTGTGTGTGTGCTAGGACTTAGCTTGGCTTATTTCTAAATATGTACTTAAAAATTAATTGACACCATGCAAAATCATCATTTAACAATTTGTGGTAAGAAACTTCTGGTACTATTAAATGGTTCGATAAAATCAAAACAAAGATAATGCCACCTTTATTCAATTTGATATTATACCACTTTACATCTAAAGATAAATTGTTGGAAAAGTTTGAATTTCTCCAGAATGTGTGTAGAGATTACTGATGATGAACTCAAGGTTATAGTAGATAATGAGGCAAAGTGGAAAATCTATAAACGACGCATTTTGCCGACAGATTTTTCAAATCCTAACTTTTTAAGATTAGAAATACATTATTTGAGAGAACAATTAATTAATTGATTTCATTTTTTGAAATTATTTCTAACCTGAGGAAGTCAGAGAGAGAATCTCACAGTAGATAGCCCTGTATATAGGTGTTATATTTTGTCTAATAATATTGGCCCTAACACAAACACACACGCGCGAGCGAGCGCACGCACACACACACTCACACACACACACACACACACATATATATATATAGGATTCAAAAAAGAAGTGAAGAAGCGAAACTATTTTCATTTAGACCAAACGTCTCGTCCTGTGACGCACTTTATTAAGGCAAAATATTTTTAAAAAGTCATAGTTCATGTGTGAAGAGAATATTTTTATGTGCAAAAAAATGTAATGTTAATAAAAGTAAATTAAACATTTATTTTAAAATATTTCATAGGCCTGTTGTATATGTTGTCTTGGGAAAGTATTGTTTCTATTCGGAAGTGTAGATTGAAAAAACTGGGCGTAGATTAATATTTTGAAAATATTTTCGGCGCTCTCGAGAATTTTCATTCTGAGTAAATTACTTTCTCTTGTGATGAATATGGCTTTTTTAGGTCAAAATTGTGGTCGAATTCCTTTCTTTGTATATTTGTTAAATTATTATGTATGAGGTTTCTTCTGTGTTCTTTTTTTATTAATTTTCTGTGTGTTTACCCAATGTATTGTGAGGAACAGTTTTGGCTGGTTATTTTATTAATGTCTGCTTCTCACTAAGTATTGTTTGCATGTTTTAAGATATGATTCAACATATAATACTTCTTGAAATGGCTGTGATTATTTGGCTGTTGTTTATATGATAAGTTGTTCTGGATAGTAGATGTTATAAAGTTTAGAGGGGTTATACATACGTCCGTCACCGAAATAACTCAATTCATTCCTGAAGAGTAATGCATATGTCGCAAAAGTTAATATTTTAAAAACATTTCTTCTCCAGAGATCTCAACCTTAATGAGAGCATAGTATATTAGTCATCCACATAGAAGCCTGTTTCGCTTTATCACAGGTCAACATTTTGGCTAGAAAGTACAAACATAAAGATATTATACAATGTATACTTGGATTACTCTAATTTAAGTTTAACTTTTTGACTTGTACACAGTGGAGAAATAAAAGTCTACGCGACTGAATTGAATAACGATTCCAGTTTGAAGTTACTGAGGTTTATCTGATAGCTGGAGAGAATTTTGAACTGATTTCATGTTTTACGTTGTAGCAACATTTTTAGATTATTTCAAACAGAAACATACTTTTGGCAGATTAAGATTAGTCTTTCCTGGAGGCGGAGGAGTGATAATAGCATTATTTATATTCTTTTTATGTTTTTTTTTTTGTTTTTTGAGAATAAAACTATTTTTCCAGAAAGTACTACTTTTTATTTCGGAGTTTGCGGAGTAAGAGTGATTTTAAGGTTTCCTAAATTATTTGCCTGTATGTGAATGTTAATAAACCACTAGACCCTCAAATTTCCTATTCCCAGACGTCATCAATTACACCACTTGAATATTCATCAAAAAACAATCAGAGTATATAATAATAATATATTTTCATTTATATAATTTAAGGCTGTGAATGCTGGACAATATCATCGAAAATGAGGACAAAACTGGAGCCGGTTCTAGAAATGTGGTTCTACAGAAGGATGCTACGGATATCGTGGACTGAGCATACAAGCAACGATGAGGTGTTAGAAAGAATGGCAACAAAAAGGAAATTGATGCTGAGCATCAGGAAGAGACAACTTAAGTTCTTGGGACATGCAATGAGGAAGGAGAGCCTGGAGAACATGATACTGACTGGACAGAGAGAAGGAAGGAGAGACAGAGGAAGGCAGCGGATAACATATTTGATGGGACTGATCAGGTGGATGACGGAACGGTGGTTGCCAGGAGCAACAGGAGCAAACATACTAAGTGCCACAATAAAGACGTGGAGAGCCATGATCGCCTACGTCCTGAAGGGACAGGGCACATAGAAGAAGAAGAAGAAGAAGAAGAAGAAGAAGAAGAAGAAGAAGAAGAAGAAGAAGGGAGAACTGCCGCTATTGTGCAGGGGAGGGCACATGAGAGGAGAGTGAAAAGAACAGGAAAGAGATCATAGGTTGTCTCGTATAATGGGTAACAGAAGGATAGTGTCACTGATTTGAAGACAGCTGCGTGAGAGTAGACATGAAAGAGAGAAGAACAAGATACAGAGCGTGTCAGAAAAAAGGATGGGAGTCAATGAGATAAAAGATGGCAACTGACGTTGCATTTAAACTCTTGCAGATTTTATCTATCAGGAAAGCAAGTATACAGTATGGGGTTCTGCAGGCTGGATGTGTGAGTAAAGAAACTGGGGCAGTAGAAGTTTCGACAGCATTTGATTGTTTTTATTTTAAAAGTATGGGACCTATTTGCCAGTCTGGTAGCTCAAGTAAATTCTTGTAGAGGGGTTACTAGGGAGCTAAACTTCTCGTAGCAGAAGCCATGAAAACTTTTAAGATGATAGTAACGAAGAATACAAGGCCATTGTACACAGCAAATCAGCTTATAGTACGTTTTAACATCTCAACATTTCCGATGAAACTAGCTAAATAATTAATGTCAAATTAACCGTTGTCACTTAAAAAAATTAAGTGGGAAACACTAGGCATCGTAAATGAATGTACAATATTAATCATTGCTCATCTAAAAATGTCCTGAAAAATAACTGAACAATTATTTCCAATAAACTGCATGCCAATACTAATCAACTGGAAGTCAGGATACAAAATGAAGGTGTATCTAAAGCAGATAATTCCTCATCAGAAAATTCACACAAAAACTAGCTTAACATTTAATATGCCTCGAAATACCCATCTCGGTACAATATTCATTAAAAAGCAATTTATTTTCTAACAGTAATTATGAAAAGCATTCATTAATATTTGATATTTGACCTTCCATTGCTCGGCTAGATCGCTAACGTTTTTTCTGTAGAATAATTGTAACAACTGAATTTCATAATACATAAAGGCACTTAATTTTCTAAGCGTACCTTAGATGTGGCACAAGGCCAAAAGTATGGAGCACCTAATTTACTACTCAGTTGGAATTTATCTTGCCAGTTAAGCTTAGTAAACTTTACATTGAGTCGAATGCTGCTTGTGGATATAATGATGAGCAAACGTGGCATGAACTATTTTTAATAAACGTACTATATTTATTTTTAATGACCGTGCTATATCTATTGGATGTGTGCTGTGGTGCATTGGATATCAGCTCGGAATGTGAAATCGGGGAGCCGAGTTCGAATTCCAGTATCTTTGGGTAAATGTAGTAATCCATCTATTCCTTCCAGTTATGGGTTAAATAACAGGACAGCTTTGGTTCTATAGCCTTTGTCGGCAACCAGTCTACCGCAGAAAGCAATGGCAAACTACTGCGGGATAATCTTCTGCCCAGTCAGTCATGTCTCTTTCGAGATATGATCGCCCAAGCTGACTATATTTATTAGAAGTTGCAAAAAGGTGACATTTTTTCTCTAATGTCAGCCGTTAGTTAACATAGAGACTGATTTGAGCTGTAGAAATTTGCATATTTCTTTATTCTTCTTAATTTTGTCAGAAATGGACGAATATAACTCTCTTTAATTAATTACAGGTTTGGCTTTTACGGATTTTCATTCAGTAACCACGACAAATAATTTAATCGCTGTTACAATCAGCTTTTCATTGTTCAGAACAAACTGTGAAATTTACGTCACATGAGAAATATTGAACCAAATATGTCCAAGATACTTCTCTACTTAACTAATTTTTCGCTATATCTGTAGTCCTAATGGCTGAAAACCTCTCTTTATTAACTATCAATGAGTGTTTATATAGCTGAATTGATGTATTATATAGTTTACATTGTTCGAACTGTTGTCTGCATCTTTTTTGCTATATTCACGACGTTTCGGCCGTTATACACTCGGACCTTCTTCACGTGACTGGAATTTTGATTTTTATCTCGATCACTGGGGTTGATTTTCTAGTTCCATGAGTTTTCAAAATTACAGTTACCTGAAGAAATCGGATTTCAAAATAACTGAAACCTCGTGATTATTACTGTAAAGATGACGACCTCAGACCGAACAACGTAAATAATCACTAACGGGTGTTTACGCATCACAGTTTTCAGTCAGCCGGATTCTTATCATGTGAAAGTCACAGAAATTCGTCTTTCGATTTTTGTTGCAGCATGACATATGAAGTTATGTTCAAAATAAATTTCTTGATTACACAGGGGCCTCTTGTAAGTAATTTTTCAAATTTCCGATCTCGCTTTAATTTGAATTATTGTATTGGGCCTTGTCGTCATTAGTCAAAATCTTTTAGAACTCATATTACAGTACAATTGGTGGCAAAGAACCAGTAAAAGCAACGTGTCTTCCAATTGTTTATTGTGGAACAAAACGACAAAGCACCATTGTTAAACGATGTTCAAAATTATTTAATCAAATCCTGGTGTAATTGATATCAGCTCGGAATGACATATCGGTGAACCGAGTTCGAATTCCAGTTGAATTAGTTGCATTCACAAATACCTTTGGGAAAGTTATTAATATATCTCTTTTTCCTCCAGCTACGGGTTAAATAACAAATCAGTATCGATTCTATAGCCTTGCTCGGGAACTAATCTATCGCAAAAACAAATTGAAAGGTTCTGCTGGAAAATATTCAGCCTGCTCAGTCATGGATAAAGGAGACACGATCGCCCCAACGGTGTATCATGTATGGTATTTAACTGACTTTCTAATGAAAAGTTGCAATCGTATAAAATGTTGGCACGCATGGTACATATTTTCTATTATTTCCGTCCCTGTGCCTAATGTCAGAAATCTGGTAATGCTTTTTACTTGTACTATTTTAATTTAGTGTAGCAATCCACTTAAAATATCAAATAACCCTGCTATTCTCCTTGGAATTCTTGACAAGGTACAACGGAGGGTCTGTAATGTGATCGATACAGACTTAGCAGACCGCCTGCAATCTCTCTCTCACCGGTGCGACGTGGCTTCCCTGTGTCCCTTCTATAAATACTTTCACGGCTTCTGCTCCGATGAACTTAGATCACTAGTGTCCCCTAGATTCGAATTTGCACGAGATACTAGACTAGCAACTAGATCCCACCCTTTTACAGTGAAACCGATAAAATGCAACCGCAACTTCTACTCCATAGTTTCTTTTCTCGCACTTCCCGACTGTGGAATTCCCTTCCACATGACTGCTTCCCCGACGGCTACAATCTCCAGGAGTTTAAACTCCTAACAAACTAACTCGCTTCCATTCTTTCAAACACTCTTCCCACGCACCCAAATATCTATCACCCCTTTCTGATATTTCATATATCTAACCACTCTTTCTATTTACCTTCCCCTATGCAGGCCCAAGCGCAATAGTGGCGGTGGAATGCCTTGCTTGGGGTGAAATGATTAAAAAAATGATATAATAAGAAATTATATATTATTATATGAATATGTTTTAATTTTATTATTTGGTAATCAAGTTAAGTACTCAGCAAACAAGAGAGACCACCAGATATTCTAGGCTGAATGCTTTAGTACTGCTTTTGATCTTTTTTTTTTTATAAGCGTTTCACCCCGAGCAAGGCATGTCACTGCCACTACTTCGCAGGGGGCTACGTAGTGTGGAGAAAGGCTGATTAAATATAGGAAATGTCAGAGGGTGGGTGATAGGCGGGTAAGGATACTGAGAATGAGGTTTGGGTAGATGAGAGTGTTCTGAGAATAGTTGGAAGAGGTCTGATAGGAGGTGTCTATTGACCCTACATTTAAACACCTGGAGATTGTAACTGTCGGGAGAGCAGACTTGTGGAAGGGAGTTCCACAGGCGGGAAGCGCGAGAAAAGAAGCTGTTGGAGTAGAATTTACGGTTACATCGTATTTGTTTAACTGTAAAAGGGTGGGACCTAGTTGCTAATCTAGTATCTCGTGTAAATTCCTGCTTAGGCGGCACCAGTGATCTAAGCTCATCGGAGCAGAAGCCATGAAAGTACTTGTAGAAGAGGCACAGGGAAGCCACATCACGCCGGTGAGAGAGCGGCTGCAGCCGGTCTGCCAAGTCAGTATCAACCACGTTACAGATCCTCCTTTGTATTTTGTCAAGAAGCCCAAGGAGAGCAGCAGGGGCACCCGACCAGATATGGCAGCAATATTCAATACATGGGCGGATGGTAGATTTGTATATGTGCAGAATAGATTCAGGTGGGAAAAATTTCCGGGCCCTGCACAGGGAGCCGACTTTCATAGCAGAAGATTTGGCAATGGATTCAATATAGTCATTCCATTTGAGGTCCGCCGAGAGTGTAAGGCCAAGGAGGCGTAGTATTTTACTCTCTGGAAGGCTAGCCTGTCCCATGCTAATGGGAGGTAGATGCGATTGTCTATGGTGGTTAGTTGAAAACAGCTTTGTTTTCGAGGCATTTAAATTTACCAGCCATTTCCTACCCCAGGCCACTACGGATTGGAGGTCCCTTTCAAGTCCGGCAGCGAGGTTCACTTTGTCGTCCAGACCTGGTTTCTGATCGATGCGAGAGTAGATTGTTGTGTCGTCGGCATACATGCCAACTCGGGATCTAATGGTGTCGGGGAGATCATTAATGTAGATCAGAAAGAGCGTGGGACCTGGGATGGAACCTTGAGGGACGCCCGCGTTCGTATGGTAGTTTTGGGAGGCATGCCCATTTAATACCACCTTCAATGTGCGGTTAGAGAGGAAAGACTGGATGAGGTCAAACAGATGTCCAGTTATCCCATAGCTCCGCAGTTTGCACAAGAGGCCAGCATGCTAGACCCTGTCGAATGCTTTGGAGATATCTAAAGCAACGGTTCGAGCTTCACCATTCTTGTCGAGTGCCTGGTATATGTACTCGGTAATGGTCGTTAGCATATCAGCAGTAGACCTGGTGAAGCGAAACCCGTGCTGTTTGTCAGAGAGAAGCCCGTTGGCCATAAGATGCTGAATCACCTCGGCGTTGATAATGGCTTCGAAAACTTTGCCAAAGATCAGAAGGAGACTAATAGGACGGTAATTGGCGGGGTCTGAGGGTTCGCCAGAATTCTTAAATATAGGAACTATGCAGGAGGACTTCCAACAGGCAGGAAAGCAGGAAGCAGATAGGTAGAGAGTTTAGAGAGGACAGAGGAGAGTTCTGGGGCACATTTCTTCAGTACTATGACTTGGATTCCGTCACCGCCGCTCGCTTTGTGTGGGTCAAGTTGTGCAATTATCTTGGCGACCAGCGAGGGTGTTATATGGAGGTTATTTAGTTGAGCCTTAGTTCTGGGTGGGAAGTCTGGTGTAGGTATTCCTAACGAGTCCAGTGTCGAATTGGTTGAGAATCTACGGGCAAAGTATTCAGCCTTGTCGGCTGGGGAGGTGAGAACTTCAAATTCATTGATTAGTGGGGGTATTGAAGTCTTATTCCTGCTGAGCACGCTTTTGCAGAGACGCCAGTAATCTTTGGAGCCAAACCTTTTTACTTTTCATAATTTAATTAGCAGGAATTAATATTATTTTTTTATAAACACCTGTGAGTTTCGATGTTCAAAAATTGTTTAACTTATACTACATTAAGCAACCTTCGAGATATACATTACAATAAAATCAGTCCAGTCTTCAGGTGCTAATATTACATCTTAACCTAGTATTACCTGCAGCCTGATTGGGTCATAAGTAATATTCAGGTTCCTCGACGAATCTTTTGTGGATAGAGGCTTGTTAAAAATCTTAAAGGATTAAAACAAGATGTATTAGATAGTAAGTAAAACTTATTTTATGGTTGAGGATTCATGGTTTTCAGGCAAAAAGTCGTAGATTTGGTATCAGTAATATGCTTGCATCTAGTGTAGATAATAACTATCATAATAAAATTCTTAGATGTGTGACATCAAATATTAGGATAATTAAAATTATTCAGAAACTAAACAGCATCGCTGAAAAACAGTTATTAGGCAAGGCAATACTAACTTATATTGGATAAACTGTAGGTCGGTAAAAATCACTTATTTTAGGCTCCAGGCAATGCGGAAAGTTACAAAGAGCGGAGAATTCAGCTTCCCGGGCAATAAGAGAAAATATCAGTCGAACTACTGAGTGTTAACTTCTGACAATACATTTGACGCATTGACAACACGACATCGTCAATGACTGTGTTGCTGTGCGTTCCGGATGAAATTATGCCTGTAACCAAAGCGGGGTTTAAAGTTGGGAAGATAATCTGACTGGGGGAGTGGTGAATTTCACCATATATATTTTTCTCAGAGATGTTATTCCTGAATTAATAACATTTTAGTTTTCAAACATTACAAGTCGAAGAAACAACAACCGCAAAGCTGCAAAATGACACTATGGCCACACTCGACCAGAAACTTATAGAGGACAACGATGATACTTGTGTTGGTAGTCGGTAGAGTGGGTCTTTTATGAGGATGATGATGACTACATTGTAAACATTTTTTGCTGGGTGGCGAGTTAGATTATATACACTTCCGGCCATAGTTATTAGACTAGCCCAGTTTTATTAAAGACAATTATGTATTTCATAATATTTTTAATATTTTGTGCCAATTGGATAATTCTAAATGAAAATAGAATGGTTATTTTGTCTATTATTACTTTTCAAAATTTTACAAAGCAACGAAGCAAATATGAGCTCGTCCGAATCAACCTAAATTTTCTTCATTATTTCATTGATGAAACTGTAATATACATAATTAACAAATCTTTATAGATTCATTTGATGCACATGTTATAATGCAGTATTAACGAAAAAACATTCTATCTTCATTTACAATTATTCACTTGATAATCAATAATAAAAATAGTAGGAAATACATTATTTTTTAAACACTGGTGGGTCCTAATAATTATGGCCTGTAGTGTATATGAAGTATGTTACGATGGCCGTTTCGTTTGTATTTCGAAATGTCTCAACAAGGTTAATAATTTAAAACAAAATCTGACAGCAGATTTTCCATTTCGATTTTGCAACTACCAGAAAACCAGATATGTGTCAAATCAAAGACTTAAACCATTACAGTCTATTGCTAAATTTAAAATGCTAAAATACTTTTAGAAATAGAGAAAAATGAGAATAATGAACCCGCATAAAAATGAACCAATATTACGGTTCAAGATTCATAGAAACTGCCAGATAGGATGATAAAGGCATGAAACAGACCGGCGAGTACAAGATCTTGAGTAACACAAGATGAATTCAGTGATGATAATATATCCTTTTCTATATAGGGAAACATTCAACGGGAGAGTTTTCAGGAAATTAAATTTCTAAAGTAGCTGAAGAGCGTGACAAGAAAGGGAAAGAAATAAAATGCAGGAAAATCGAATGCATGCTCACCCACAAAAAGAGCCGGCAAAAATGCCAAATATAGTTTGGGGTTACTAAAATCAAACAGGTACAAAAATTTTAAATACCTGGGAAGTGTTCTAACAGAAGACTGAAAATGCGACACAGAGATCCGAAAGCAAATTAGCATGGCAAAGGACGCGTTCCAGAAGTTGGATAGAGTATTAACAGACACAAAAATTTCGCTAAAAACAAAGAAAAGAGTACGAGATTGGTATGTGATATCAGCGAATGCTGGATAATATCATCGAAGAGTAAGGAAAAAGTTTGAAGCAACTGAAATGTGGTTCTACAGAATTATTCTGCGGATATCATTGATCGAGCATGTGAGCAAAGATAAATTTTTGGATAGGGTGGAAACGAAAAGGAAATTAATACGGAAAATTAGAATAAAACAGGTCAAGTTACTGGGGCATACAATGAGGAAGTATGGCATTGAGAACCTGATACTAACAGGCCAGATAGAGGGAAAAAGAGACAGAGGAAAACATCGTGTAACCTACTTTTCTGGTTTCAGAACGAGGTTTGCTTGGTGTAACAGGAGAAAACGTGCTAAGAGCCACCAGGGATAGGGAGACGTGAAAGGTCATGATCGCCTGCGTCCTGAAAAGAAAAGTCACAAAGAAGACGAATAAGACCTGTAACCGTTGGTTTTTACCCGGACGCTGCGGGATGTAACACAACGTCGGTTTTTGAGGTGGGGCATTCCGAGCAGGGGCGGTGGATCTTAAATTAGACAGACATCGCATAAGCGAGGTCATATTTTTACATTTTTTCTGTAACTGTTACCAATCTTTTGAGTAATGATACGAGTTTATTTCTTAAACATTTCTATGAAGTATTGTGTAGCATCAAGTTAGGTACTATTCGAGTGATATGTAATATCCGTTTTTCTTATTGTTGCTACTCTGATTCTATTTATTAGGTACAGTTCTTTGTTTGTTATTAAGTAACGCCTGTACATATCTTTTCAAGAAGGATAGTCCCCGCTAATACCGACACTCACTTTTTGTAAATTTCAGTTGTTAATTTTGTATTCTAAAATTAGAGAACATTTTGATTCTTTTAACATTACTGCTCAGATATTTTCTCTGTGGTATACCAGCCATGCGTCTGAAGAACCACATCTTTGTTTCCTTTGTGTGAAGAGATATAACAGCTTTTCTTGTTATTAAAAAGATTGCAATTCGACGCTTTTACTTTTCATCGCCTAACAAATTCTATTTTAATATTTGCTTAGCTTTTGTAAGAAATATTTTGTTAATAAAGCATGCCGTTTGATTTTGAGTAATATTTTCTATAAGGCTAAGCCTTCGACAAAATTTTAATAATTTTTTGAAATATTTACAAAAACTTTCTGCTATAGCTACCATCTAATAATTGTTCCGATATTCTTAAAACATTACATTTCATAATAAGGTTTTCGGTAAACGGTTGATGAAACACTAAAATGTCTGGAAGGCTTAACAATTTTCTTGAAAAGAGACAATGGCGCTTAAATCTCAATCTAATCTGAAGGGAACTTTTTTTATGATTTATTTATTTTAATTTTAGGATTTAGCGTTATTTGTGGACAAACAAATTTTCTATTTTTTAAACGCTTCTGGGGTTTCTCATTTTATTTTTTCATCATGTTTGCTTCATTTTTCCCCGTATCCTTTAGCTCATTTACTTTTCAATAATTTCGTGGTTTTGCTTTCTACCCCTGCGGTATGTATAACTATCATTATTTACTTTGGGCCTTAAGCCTGTGCGTGTGTATTTAAGCAATATAGAAACTCAGATTAGGAAACACGCAAAAGACAGATCAATACAAAGGAACATATTGATGATAGAATTATTCTTTGATTCACTCAGAATATCTAAAATAGAATGACTTTTTGAAACGACGATAATTTGACTTTGTCTATTTTTTCTCTTCATAATGTTGGCGATCATGTCTTTCCTCGACTTCCTGTTTTTTGTCCTTTATATGTCTATATTTTCTCTGTAACAAACATTTACACAAGCTCATGCGGTAGATGTTTCTGATTTCTGTCTCTCATGCTTCCAATATATTCCTGGAATGTCAGTGTCTTAAAGGGAACGTTTCTCATTGTGTTTTCTTAAGAATATTAACAATCTTTTTTTATTTTCTATGTAAAATGGCTGTTCTTCATTCTATTCTCTTTAAAGTTTCGTCCTTGCTGACGTATTTAGTTCATTGTATTCTCAGCAACCTTCTGTAAAACCATTTTATAGTTACCACTTATTCATGTTTCTCGGCATCCTCAGCTATGAAGGCTGAATGATATTGCACAACATTTCTTCCCTCTGACAAGTACTTAGTTTAATAAAATCGAATTACTCATCAAGGTTTTATTAATTATTCTTTTCGTTAGCGCTTTTTTTTTTGTTTTTTGGTTTTGTTTTGTTTTTTTTTTTGCCTATTTTATGATTTTTCCTCCGCAGATTTCTTTGAGAAATTATATATTTTTTAATTTTTTATTTAAGTCTTTTTGTAGTAATTATTTACTCTTCTCCCCCACTTGAGAGAGATGTGACACAAGGTCTTTTTTAATGTGGGGAACCTGAGCGCGTACGCCCAGGTACTGGTCAAAATATTACCTATCCACCGTAGTGGATAGGTTCAAAACCGGTCTAAACTGGTCTTAAAACTGGTCTTAATTTGGTCATTCCCGACCCAAGCCCGAAGGCCGGGTCCAGGTAAGTATTTTTGTAGTATCCCATGTAAATTAGCTTGTCATTCTATAAGTAGTAAGTAGATGACAAGCCGGGCAGCAATCAAATGCGTCACGCTTGACAAAGAGGGCTACGTCACAAATATTGCTTCACGCAAAGATACGTCACGATTCACAGAAAAAAAAGGAAATTGCTGGAAAGTAATTGAAACTGATCTGAATCGAGCAGAATGTGTACCGCCCCTCAAGCCTATGACATTTCCATTGAGCCTCTCTACGGCATATGGTTTCATTGAATTTCTTTTAATATTTTCCTCTCGAATTTATATTTAAACTAATTTGGGGTCATCAGAAATCTACACCATTTCAGGGCTTTCCTCTCAAAGTTTTCACTTGCACACTGTCCAACCTAACTGATGTGATGATCCATGTTAACGATATACACGTGTGTTGTACATATACTAGTTTAAATGTCTAACAGCGAAATTAGATTTACGATATAAAAAAGGTAAACTTTGCATTTTACGAATGCAACATAAACCTCATTACTCATTCACGATTAGTCATGTCAATGGAATATTTATGTTTTCCATACCAACATAAAACTATTTTCAGATACTTCTACTAGGCGTTTTATACCTTTGGCCCTGTTAGGCCCTTTGATTCAAATTTGGACAAGAAATAGGTATAGAGTGCCTGCAACGAAACACCTTGCTCCATCCTCCACTGCTTTAATAATTACATTATACATTCCTTTATCAGCTGTTATTTTAGATTTTTATATTTATTAATTTTATATTCTTGGGTTTGTTCCATCCGGCTTTTATATAGTACTGTTCATTCAAACAGGATGAATTTATAATTCACCCTTGATAGACGAACAATATCTGGTTGCCGACTTTTACTAGATATTATTTTGTGGTTATCATTTCACCAATCGGAAAGGTCTGCAGATGTCTCCCAAATGCCACCAGAACTAAGGAGGTTTTGTCCTGGCAAAGGTTGAAATTTGATTGTTTGCTTTGAACCAAAGTATATTTTTCCCTTTGCAACAAATATCTGGGATGAATTCGATGACTCACACTTTGTATATTTCTTTATAATTTTGGCCAGCTCATCCAAAACGCTATTTTGTCTCCAGGTATATCTTCCATTATCAAGAGCAGTTTTACAGGAACTATGAACATTTTCTAATTTTTGTGAATTTTCCTTGCACAGGGGACAAGTAGAATTGCTTTCATTCTTCCATTTAACAAGATTGTTCTTAGATCGTAGCAGGTCATATGTGGAACGTATTAAAACATTCAACCTGAATAGAGGCATGTGCTAAATTTTCTTTCCAAGTAATAGATTTATGCAAAGCCTCCATCTAGGAAGTCTATCCGCCTTGTTGTGATTGTTGTAGTCCTTTTACGAGTCTTTTGTTATCTTTTTAGTAACTTATATTTTGGATGACGATGTCTCAGTGATCTTTACCAAATTTCAACCACCATTACCTTTCATTTAGGTCTAAACCTTGTTTCATTGCTTGAGTACATCCGATGTCTTTATTGAAGGCTAGTATGTCTTTTACAATTGCTATCCACTTTGTGTCCTTCCATTTTCTCCCTGTTTTAATGTAGTATTTATTTTATTACTTTACCCTTGGTGTCATCCTACACCAATTAAAGTCTGATTTTGCCGGGTTTACACTCCTCCTCATTTGATTTAGATGGCAAATTTAGCTTTGCTTGTCTGCAGTACAATGCAATATCAGACAAACCTGGAAGCAACCCAACCATTCTGTGTTATATTTGTTTATCTTTCTCGCTATTGACTCAGTTTTACTCATTCCAAATTCGTATACAAGTAAGAGTCATAGTAGCATTAGAATGAGTACATGCTTGTATTTTCTCTTAAGAGGATAAAGTTTTCTCTTATGGAGACATTCTTGCAATGATCCGGATGTTTCTCTTACTCGGTTGGTATTTTTGAGGATTGATCATGCAATTGACCTAAACTTTTAACTGATCTTTTTGATACAATATGGATGCTTTGACGAACGACTACAACATTTATATTTTTATTTAATTTTCTCTTCCTAAGAGAAAAAAAAACTCTGGGCTTGTTTGTTTGTCACGACTATTGATACACACAGTTATACGAGAATCAACAATGACGTCACCGATCAGATCACTGGGTGCGTTGGACTATCCAGAGCTTGTTAAAGTGTGGTTGCGAGTTTTTGTAGAATTGGTTAAGTAACAATTGAAGGACTCAAGAATAGAAGAATGAAAGAATCAGATAACGATCATTATTTTTTTATTTTGGTTACCGAAGGATTCAAGGCTTTAATAAAAATTCTTACCGTGTCTCACTCAAAGAAGTTGGAACAAATGTCTTTTAAAGAAATTAAATAATATTTGTCCGAAGCAAACTTGGTTATTTTCGAGTGGACCTATTTTCTGGAAGCAAGCAAACCAGTTGCTAGAGGAATCTGTGATGCAATACTTGTATAGGCTGAAGGAGGGAGCTAAAAAATTAGGAATGCAAGATATGTCAGCGGAAGACAAATTGATTTTTCTAAATTTGATTGAAAGATTACAAGACTAAAGTCATGATCGACAAATGTTGGAGTGCATCCAAAATAGCAGAATGAATTATAAAACAAGTATAGAATTTTTCCAAACACAGTTAATGCTAATCAGTCAGTCAGTTAAGTGCCATACGTGATATATGCATTGGGCGATCATGTGTCGAAAGTAACTTGACTGACTGGGCAGAAGGTTATCCCGCAGTAGTTTGCCATTGCATTCTGCGGTAGACTGGTTGCCAGTCAAAGCCATAAGACCCAATATGCCCTCTTTTTTAACCCATAACTGGAGGGTCAGTTAGCAGCTTCGTTCGAACAAGAGCCATTTCTTAACCCAGATCACAAAAAATTGAATGTCCTTTTCAAGATAAGCAGCGAGGTTATCTTTGTCCGTTTGCAGATTTCTTACTGAGGCTGGAGTATATGAGAGTGTCATCATCGTAATTTCTTACATGAGATTGGTTCACATCAAGGGGATTATTGATAAAGATCAGAAAGAGGGTCGGGCCTAACATGAAGACCTGGGACACACCCGCGTTTGTGTGATAGTATATTGGGGCCTGCTCTTTCAAGAAGTACTTCATTATACAGTTTGATAGGAACGATTGAATCAAACGAACAAAGCGTTTAGTTATACCATAGCCCTGTAGCCCGAGCAGAAAACGGCGTACCAGACCCTATCAAATGTGTGAGGGATATCCGGGGCAACAGTTTAAGCTTCGCCGTTCTTATAGAGGGTCTGGTATATGTACTTGCTGATGGTCCTTAGCAAATCAACAGTAGACTTGGCAAAGCGAAAGTCATATTTTCTGTCCGAAAATAGTGTATGGGCGGTAAGATGTCGAACTACTTCAGAATTGATGACTGCCTCGAACACTTTGCTAAATTTGCTATATGCTGATAGGGTGATAATCAGAGAGGTCCGACGGTTCTCCTAAGTTCGTAAATACAGGAACCACAGAAGATGATTTTCCGCAAGCAAAACAAAAAAAACAAGAAGATGAAAGGCAGTAATTATAGAGTTTAGAGAGGACAGGAGAGAGTTCAGTGGCACATTTGTCCAGTACAATGGCCGGAATCCCGTCGCCTCCGCTTGTTTTAGTGGGGAAGGGGTCAAATTTTTAATTTACCTTAGTGATCCTAAAGGTGGTTATGCAGAAATCCCTCCGCAGTTCTAAGAAAGAAATCGAGAGCAGATACTTCAGACAAGTCAAATACGAAAGAAAATCCGCGAGCCATGCTCTCGGCTTTGTCATCAATGGATGTGAGCACCTCAAATTTATTGGCTAAAGAAGGAATGATGGATTTGCCGTTGTTCAGCGTACACTTGCAGAGCCGCCAGTAGTCTTTGTAGCCAAACTTGTGAGCTACTATATGCTGCTTGATTCTCTCAACAAACAACAGCTTAACCTCATCTAAGACCCTTTTACACTTATTACTAACAGAGGAAAATGGGCGACTAAGGCGGAGAAAGTGGTCCCTTTTGGCAATAGTGGTAGGGAAGGTAGAACGAGAGGCAGAAGAATTTAGTTTAAACGGAGCTTTCTGCAATTTGATGGATCAACTATAAAGTCAACGACTTTCTTTCAGAGCACACGATGTGAAATAATTCCATTCGTGGCGGTAAGATACCATAAGGATTATAGATTATTATGAATCGACATATTAAATGAGGATGCAGGAAAGCTGATAAATTTCATAGGGCGACGATAAGGTAGAATAAGATCGCTGAAAGGGTATAAAGCGAGTATATGGTTGAAAGAGAATTATCACCCTAACTATATACAGGTGAGAAAAATCCCGGTTTACATTCCTACTTTGGTGGTGACGAAATTAAACAAAATTACTAACAGGGCATTCTGGAAAAGTGGCCTCAAGATGGAAGTAACTGGGTGTCTCCTGTTGTTGCGAAAAAATGCGGATGGAGACTTGTGATGTTTACAAGGTAAATCAACAAACTGTTCAGATTCCTTTCTGTTGGTGAATATTGAAATTTCGTGTTATGAGATATATTTGAATACTTTGCCAAAATTGATTTTAAGTATAAGTAGAACCAAATCGAAAATGATGAGACGTTCAAAAACATCGCCACAATTAACACTCCTGGGAGGTCTGCAAAGATAGATTCGTCTACCGTTTGAGGTTAAGATCTCCAATCCCATTTTTCGAAAACCGATTGCGGTTGTATTATTAGAAAAAATAAGTAACGTAATTATATAACAGGACGATAAATGGGTAGGAGCAAAAATCAAAGTGAAATTAAAGCATGAAGTTAAACAATTATTAACAAAAAGAAAACGGCAGGACTGAACACTGAACAGTAACAAGTGCACTTTTGATTGCAAGAATTTGTCGTATTTGAGCTGTCAGCTATCCAAAAAAAAAGCATACCACCTTATGAGAGGTGGACGATATAACGATTCCAACGAATAAAAAGTGAAACTTTGTTTGGATGGATAAACATCCACAGCAAATATATTCCAAAATACAATGAAATAATTAAACCGTTCGGGAAATTACGCAAGAATACCAGTATTTTTGAGTGGCCGCAAAAGAAATGTTTTGAATCACTAAAAAGAGTCATCAGAAGAAAATCGATATTTAAATTGTTCGATCCTAAAAGCAAAAAAACCGTAACCATTGATGCAAGTGAGAAAGCGATCGCTGCTATTTTATCGCAAGAGGAATATCCAATTATGTATTTGTCAAGTAGGTTATTGCCGGTAGAGATTAGCTATTCAGTTTTTTAAAAAAGAGACATTAGTAATTGTTTAGAGCATAGAAGTGGAGCGGAATGCTTTTATATGTAATTTTTTGGTTGAACCCAGATAACAAGTTGTTGGATTTTATTTTCAAAGAGCAGAAAAATTAATAAAAGTTACGTTTTCAAGGATACTGTGTTGGACGACAAAAATGATGGCGTTTGATTTCGACATAATGTATGTAAAAGGAAACACTATTCATCATGTGGACAACTTGGCAAGGTTAAAATTTGTGAATGGAACCGAAGAGAAGTACGAACCTTGTGAGGATAGAATAATGCACATGCTGGAGACAGACGTGCTTTCTATAAATACACTTAAAAGTGAAACCGAGTAGGATCCGGTATAAAGCAAAGTGATAGGAAGAATAAGAAGTAATAGATGGTTAAATTGCTCGATAGGAAAACGACTATTCAAGGAGGCAAGATACAAGTTGGTCATAGAGAAAAGTATAAGATGTAATGGAGATGTAGTAGTAGTAGCTCCACGGGTGTTGAGAAAGGACGTATTGAGAGGAGTGCTGACGATGTGCATTGCAACGCAACGTCAACACGGAGAAGGTTAAAACTCAAAGCGTGGTGGACGGGGTATTCGAAGGATGTTGAGGAGGATATACGGAAGTGTCCAAAGTTTAATGTGATAAGCAGTTTCAATCAGAAAGAAATCTATTCGTGGCCTCAAAGAAATGCATTCTTGGATGAGAGTGCACATGGACATACACATATCATGTATATCAGGTCATTTTTTATACTAGTGGATGTGTACTGGTTGGCCAGAGTGAAAATAGTAAAGGATAGAAGTGCGGCCTCAGTAAAATAAGCTTAAGAACGTGTTTTCACGAAAAGACTAGTCAATAATTAGATGATTGGCTGCTTGAAAATACCAGGTACCTTATACTTGGCGGTGCTGGCGGCACATCATTTTTAAACGTAGAGCCGATTTTTTATTCATTATATTCACTTAAAGATAAAATAATTTTGGAAAATTGTGAATTCACTTGTGTTTCTCACTGTTATAGGTTAATTACTATAGCTCGTATTACTAAAAAATTATCTCTAAATTTAAAATTTTTGCAATTTTAAAAACTTGTTTTAAATAAACTGCAAATAGTAAATAAGTTGAACAAATGCATCAATCAAACGATCTATCACTCCCTTTTTATTAACGTTTTCATCTAAGACGAAAATAAAAACTTGTTAAATATTAAAATTGGAATTTCTTTTTCCAAAATACTTAGACAATGGAAACTTTTATATTTTCGCTCAATTATTTCACCCGTAGCAAGTTTATGTTCTACTAAGACAAAAGCTGTTAGCGAGGATGACAGAATATGAGAACATATTAGTGAAGAGAAATTACAACAAAAACACGATTCAAAACGCCAGATGATGAAAATTGACGGTGTTTAATAATCCTAATTTAAAAGAAAGCAAGAAACCAAAACTAAGATTGCATAGCAGGACGTGCGAGAGAAGAAACTATTAGAATGACAGTTACTTTTACATCCAATAATGTGCATTGTGATGTAATGTATATCGGCTAGGAAAGAAAGAAAGTAAACCCCGAGTTCGAATTCTAAACGAATTCGTTTCATTAACTTAGCTATAAACATTCTTACTTTTTGTAAAGGTCTTAATCTTTTTCCTTCAGCTATAGGCTGAATAGCACGACAGATTGATTCTTACAGCTTCGACTGGGAAACGGCCTACTGCAGAAAGTAACGGCAATCTACTCCGGGAAAATGTTTTATCTAGTCATTACGCACAAGCATCTATCACGAATGACAACAGTAAGATGATGAAAATAGTCTCAGTCAGTTACGTGCCATACGTGATACATACATTGTGCGATCATGTCCCCAAAAAGACGTGACTGACTAGGCAATAGATTATCTCACAGAAGGTTTCTACGGTAGGCTGCTTACCAGCCAAGGCTATAGAACCCAATCTGTCCAATTATTTAACCCATAACTGGAGGAAAGAGACAGATTAATTATCTTTCCTAATGGTATTTGTGCGTAAGTGAATGCAAGGAATTCAACTGTAATTCGAACTCGGATTTCCGATTTGACGTTCTGATCCGATATCCGCTGTACCACAATGCAAGTTAGTCTGCTACGATTAAATTTGTCAGGTAAGTGTATAAACAAAAACAACTCTTTAGAACAACACATTAGAACAGTTGTCATGAAAAATATTTATAGATAACGCACAAGCAATCTAATTTACGGCTGGTGGAATGTAACAGAAGACAAGATATGATCATTAACAGCACAGACTTTTCTTTGGATACTGTCAAGTATCTCCAGATATATAGCAGGAAACTAGAACTGTTATGGCAACAACTTCAATGAACATGAATTGTCGATATATATATATATATATATATATATATATATATATATATATATATATATATATATATAAGTTCTTATTAAAAAGTAGCGGAACTGTTGCTATGAAAAGAAAACTATGTATCCCTCTGAAATCCCATAATCCAGCGACGTTTTTATGGATCTAAACATTCCTGGGGGTCCTTTTTGGGGATAGCTATCAACTGCCTCGTCATATTTTAATTGGTGTTTTATTATTATTTTGAAATCTTTTTTCCTTTCAAATTGGATAATATTTTTAGTAAGAGTAAAAAAGTCATTTGGAGCGAGATCTGAGAAATATGGCTCTTGTGGAACTTTTCCAATTTGTCAAAGACTGCTGCAGAAACTATGGTTACTGATGCAATCTCTGAGATATGGTAAAACCACACTCTGAAGACTTACGGCCCAAGTACTGCTGCAAATAAGGGAAATATGCAAGAACATTATTGCATATGACATATGTGCGTCAGTGTTAAAAGTGAGCCAAGCTTGTAGGCTGTGCTTACTTTGGCGCCGTTGCAGTATCAACAGTTCTGATATATAGCAGGAAATCTAAACCTGTTATGGCAACAACTTCAATGAACAGGAATTGTCGATTTAAAAAGGTGCAAAAAGGATTCCAACGACAGCAAATGTGTAACTCGACACATTGAATTTATTTTACTGTGAGTATACTAATGATTGATTCAATATTATCTCTCGATGTGATATACCAGTGTAAATCCTGAAAACCTTAAGACGCCTTGATTCATTTGTAATTCTTGTAGCGTGGTGATCCCACAAGACACAACTCAACTGGACAGTATTAGTCGTGATAGTACTGTAGAACATCATCATGTTCACACCTCCACACCCACTTAATTCATCCGTGAGACACGCCACGTTAGCAGACAGTAATTGGTTAATCTTGACTGGTCATCCTGCGTGCTCGTTTTAAAATCCAGTTTTCCCGCGCCTCCAAGCGGGTCCATTTATTCGGGGTACACAAGTGTTGAATCTCAGTTAGGCCCTCGATCGCAGCCATGCCTATAATTCTTACTCATACAAACCCGCACGATTGCAGGTAGCAATCGGCGGCGCGAATTTATTTCTTACATATACATGCATGTAAACACACATTTCCTAATACTAACTCTGAATGGGAATCACCGGCAGGGGGCAGTTGAGAGAACATGTGACAACCTCCAAATTAGAGAACTGTATGTACATTATTCTTCCTTTCAGAATAAAACTTTATTCCACTCGATCTTCTATAGAACATTTGACTTCCTCTAAAGTCTATGGGAGGAAAACATTTCTATTTAATTTCACAGTAATTTCTATGCTTCTATCAATCTTTTCTATTATTGTGAATTGTTATGGGAAAAAAACCTATTCCTGAGATAATGGACTCTTCCTCCTATAATAATAAGAGTTAACAGGAAGTTCTTGAGAAGTTCTTGGGAAGTTCATAGGAGTTCTTTAGAGTTCTATTGGAGTTCAGTAGAACTACTAGGGAGTTGATATTAGTCGGCAGGTAACCGAATACTAAGGAGTCAGCTTTCAGTAGAAAATTACCAAGTTCCTAATATTTTGGGTACCTTAAGTCGATTAATAACCAACATAGCACGATTATAACCTTCAGTTTGAAAACTACTCCACAACATTAATACATGTTTATTATGGTTACATTGGTCTCGTTGTTATCTTCCTCCTTATTTCATGTGTATTGTCTAATCATCAATGCGTCGTGTCGAATCTTAAATATGAATATTGTAACGGTATTTAACCGCTACAGTACCATTCAATACTAGCTGGGAAACTATCATCAATAGAATCATATGCAATTTGACAATTACCCAGGACACTTATAATGGATCGTTGACTGAGGAGGATAACTCCTATTATCACAATGATAAGTCAATGAAACATTGTTGCCATATTTAGGTTAGAATTCTCATTCGTCTCCAGCATTGTGAGAGTTCAAAATCATATACGAGAATAGATTTATGTACTGATGGAGGTTCTTTCTCACAGACGCAATCCAACAAGCCTATCGCTATTCTTAAGACTGTTTACACGGAAAACATTTAGATAAGTACATTTCTTGATTTCCAATAGTTTAGAGACAATTTTTTTTTAATCATTTCACCCCGAGCAAGGCGGAAAACGCCACTGATGTGCAAATGTAAAAAGATTAATTAGAAAAGAGTGAGGAGTAAAAACTAGTTAGAAAGGAACAATAGAAAGCATGTGTGATGACAGATACATAGGTGGAGAGAAAGGGAAGGTTATACAGGGGTGGGGAGAGAGCTAGAATCCAGTGGTTAGTAGATGAGTATTGACATTGCATTTAAATTTCTGGAGGTTGTAGCCGTCAGGAAAGCAAGAATACGGGAGCGAGTTCCACAGGCGGGAAGTGCGAGAGAAGAAGCTGCAGGAGTAGAATTGTCGTCTGCATTTGGCTAACCTGACTGTGAATGGGTGGGACCCAGTTGCCATTCTGGTTGCACGAGTAAACACCTGTTGAGAAGGCACCAGTGACTTAAATTCGTCTGTGCAGAAGCCATGAAAGTATTTATAGAAGAGACAAAGGGAGGCCACATTTCGACGATGAGGAAGTGGCTGCAGTCGAGTCGCCAGATCAGTACCTATCACATTACAGACTCTCCTTTGTAGCTTGTCAAGAACACTGAGAAAAACGGCAGGGGCACCTGACCATAAATAGCAGCAGTACTCTATGCACGGACGGATGGTTGACTTGTATATATGCAGGATGGATTCAGGTGGACAAAACATCCTGGATCGACAAAGTGACCCAATCTTTTTAGCAGTAGATTTTGCTATGGATTCAATATAGTGGTTCCATTTGAGGTCTGAGGACAGGGTAAGTCCGAGGAGGCGTAGTGTATTACTCTCAGGGAGAATCACTTGGTCCATGCTTATGGGAGTCAGAAGAGGTTGCCTTAAACATACCATAACGCCACTATAGAGTTGAGTCTATTTTACCTTCTCTCTTCTCAGTTTGTAAGGGTGCCGGTCCACAGGAAATGGTTTTACAGAAAATAGCTTATTTTGAAAACAGATTTATATTGATACATAGTTCAGCCATACAAACTTTTGTGGATCTTCGACGCCAGTTTTTTGTGTAATTGTGGAGAAACTTTGCCGCAAAGTTGTAGTGACCAGTTTGTGCCGGATGCAAGACACGGAGCATGAAGATTGCTTCAAAAGAGTGTATTAGTATAACAAATTATTTTAAAAAGTGTTAATAGTAAGTAATATAGAAAGAAGTAAGTTCGAAGGTATTATTACGCTGTTCGTAACTGTTCTCGTTACTGCTCTACTTGGCTCTCAACATCCCCTCCCCTTTTATTTTATAAGTCACGTAGGAAAATAGCAAGAAGAAGAGTTCATTCCTCGGAGGAGGGTACCATAACGCAATCTTAACCTCTTCAAGAAAATTACAAGTTGTTATTTATACGTATCGTCATTTCTTGTTAAACTATGATTCAAACAAAATCATGAATCCTGACATGCAATCATGGTGTTATTATTGTCACAAGACTTTTGCAGTAATTTGAGATTTTACTAGACACTCTATAAACTTGTGATTAACAGTATTAAGTTTATAAATATACTTAATTAGATTGTTTGTTGGGTGAATTATTTTTCTGTATATTCCACTAAAATTAATCTTCGAAACATACCTCTCTTCTGATGTCAAATGGAACTGCTACGTCGAATCCATAGCTAAATCCAATGCTAAGAAGTTTGGCTCACTGTGTCGATCAAGGACGTTCTTTCCGCCTGAATCCATCCTGCATATATACAAGTCTACCATTCGACCCTGCATGGAGTACGGCTGCCATTTATGGTCAGGTGCCCCTGCCACTCACCTCAGTGTTCTCGACAGGCTCGAAAAGAGATTTAGTAACGTGATAGGTGCTGATTTTGCGGCTCGACTACAGCCACTTCCCCACCGACGAAATGTGGCCTCCCTTTGTCTGTTCTATAAGTACTTTCATGGCTTCTGCTCAGACGAATTTAAGTCAATGGTGCTTCCTCAGCAGGTGTTTGCTCGTGCAACCAGAATGGCAACTGGGTCCCACCCATTCACAGTTAGGTTAGCCAAATGCAGACAACAATTCTACTCCTGCAGCTTCTTCTCTCGCACTTTCCGCCTGTGGAACTCGCTCCAATACTCTTGCTTTCCTGACGGCTACAACCTCCAGAAATTTAAATGCAATGTCAATACTCATCTACTAACCACTTGTCTCTAGCCCTTCCCCCACCCCATATATCCTTCCCTTTCTCCCCCACCCCTGCAACTGTCATCACACCTGCATTTTCATCTTTCTATTGCTTCTTTCTAATTGGTTTGTAATCCTCTTTTCTCTACTCTAATTAATTTTCTTTCAGTTACGTAGCCTCCGCACATCAGTGGCATTTATGCCTTGCCTGGGGTGAAATGATTAAAAAAAAATAATACAAGTATTCAAAACTTATTATTAAAACTCAAGTTTAAAAATACGGAGTTTCTAATGTTGTTTGCTTTTCTCTCTCTATTCTGCAAGATAATCCTACATGTTTCGTTTAGGTTTTCGTAAACCAAAGCTTCATTACATAAATGTCAATATTTATGGCTGTTCTTCTCATAGTAAAAGTAATGATTACCTATGGAAAATAAATTTTACCAGACGAAAAAAATGTTTGTTATAGAGATTATGATGGAAAACATAGAAATTGAGCGTTTAAAACAAATATTTTTTCTCTTTACAAATTTAATAGAAGGAATGATTGTCATTAGATTTCCTGCGTGATCTTTTGTCCGAAAAGAAAATATTCAAATTTTTGTGCTTGATTTTCAGATATATTACTATTACATCCTTATTCAAATTAATTGAAAGAAAAAGAATTATGTCTACCGTGTATCTTGCATACGTTTTCTGATCACGACTACGTCGTCTCTTAGCGTTGTTTTACCCTTCCGACTGTATTTCTTTTACTTTTTGGACAGAAGAATTTAGTTTGTTTCTTCTCCTTGATGACACGACTGACAGTTGAAAGGCTAACACCAGAAATATCCATATCAAACATTTTTTGAAGACAAATGAAATTTTTATCCTAGCGCTTTCTTCCATACATTTAGCCATTATAAGAATAGTTTCAATTTTATAAGGTTTGGTAAATCTTCCTGTGTGTGTTTATATGCGATCGTTTTCAGCTAGGTTCTGAGAGATGCAACGTGAGTCTTCCTGTCTATTTTGTAGCCATGTGGCCGATATCATTATTTCTGAATTCGGGTGCAAATTTGTAAATAATACATTCAATTTGACAACACATAACCTAATGTCTTTTGACATAACAAACGTTTTCGTTCAGTCTGAGTAATCTAGGCATTGAGCGATTTTATTTACTGAGTCTGTAAGTGCTGGCCTTTAATTATTTTTTTTTCTTGTTCAAAATTTGGTCTTAAGTAAGATGTTAGGCTTTTGGCAATTTTTCTGTTAGAATTATCAAATTATTTGAGATTGAGATAGATTGAGAGAGAGAGAAGGCAGCATGTAATTTCAAGCATATTTCATTGAATAAAATAGATATATTATGTCTATGTTTATAATAATCCTTTCTAATACTCTAATAAAATGCTTGATATGAAGTTGAAAATCACTTAGAAAGGTGCTGTAGATTATGTTAGTTTAAGTAATTTCGATCTTCTTCAAAATGAACCTCAAGACCTGAAAGCAATTTTAATGTAATAGTATTCGTTTTGATTGTAATTTTTTAAACTTACGTGAACTCGCTCTGTTAAAATTATTTTAAAATATTAAATTTATTTGTTGTAGCTATGGTGTTTTCGTAAATATCAGTTTACAATATAAAGGGAACTAACCAAACATAGTAAACCCTGCAATAGCATTAAATGGTGGCTAAATACATTGCTACTACACTCGAAATAATTTTGTTGATTGGTTGTGGGTAGATTTCGATATAACGGACATCGTGAGTTTGAAGATTATCTGTTATTTTCAATGTGTAGTGTATTGTTGATGTCAACAAGTATTTCTTGTATTGTGAAGGACAGTAATGTGTGTTTTTAAACATTTCGCGATAGAGCTTGTATCCGACAAATAAAGTGCGAGACGTCTTGATAAATTTGAGCTCGTGAAGACAACAATTGCAATTACGTTTTGTCAGAGATACAATCTTCCAAAGAAGACTTAAAATGAATTTACAATGTTGGTCTTTTCTCAAACACTACATAATGAATATATTAGTACTGATATTTTCCAAGAATTGTTCCCCTTGTAAGAATGTATATGAGAACTGTATAGTAGGTTGATATGTTTAGATTTATTTGAGAAGTTTTTGTGCTCTTTTTTCATAATGATGCTATTTCTATTAGCATGTCTAATTTGTTCAGCAAAGATGTAATTAAGAACGTCATTATTAATGATAGTTTGTTTAATGCTTTTCACTATTGTGTGAAACTTTATTTCAAGGAAAAGTTATGTTTTGCAAGGTTGATGAAATTTTGTATAATAGCTCTTTCGTAGTAGAACTTTCGCTTTTATAGTTTAGATTTAGCATGTTATACTAATATTTACATGGGAATGTGATATATATATATATATATATATATATATATATATATATATATATATAATCCTACAGATTATTCTCGGTAATTAACACAACCATGCTAAACATGTAATATGAAAAAAACGTCAGTCAGTTAAGTACGATATGTGATACATGCTTGGCCGAATTTGTCTCGAAAGAGACATGAATGACTGGGCAGAAGTTTATCCCGCAGTAGGTTGCCATTGCTTTCTGCGGTAGACTGGCTGCCGACCAACGCTACAGAACCCAATCTATCCTGTTATTTAACCCATAACTGGAGAGAAGAGACAGATTAATACCTTTCCCAAGAGTATTTGCGCGTAAGTGAAAGCAAGGAATACGACTGGAATTCAAACTTGGCTTCCCAATTTCTGTTCCGAGCCGATATCAACTGCACCACAACGCACATCCAAAAAAGAACGTATCTATCTTAAAAATCTCATAAAATCTCATGAGATAAGTAATCATTATGTTGTTGGTGGATGTATACCATAAAGCAATCCACAAAGAAATTATTAAAAGTTAAAAACATTCACGTAGCAACTGAGAATATTTCACCAACAGGGAACCTCAAAAAGCTTCTACGGAAAATAAAATTGATGACAGATTTCAAATATTAAACAAACAATAGGCACCCATCACGGACAGAGAAAACAAGTAAAATTGCATTATAAACCCACCGACTAAACAAAGCCTTTGAAGAACTATGCCGATAGAATTATTGAAAAATTCTTTCAAAGATCGTGCAAGTACACGATAAATGCTTTAGGTTTGAATCAGTAGAGAAATAGTTGAAGCTATGGAATAATTCACAGATATAAAGAAAAAGAAAGAAAATAATTTTATATGATTTGATTTTTCCGATTCTTAACATTCCATGATTGACAAGTTATTAAATGATGTTTTCAACATAGCAAAAAATTACTGCCCTGTTATGAATATTATTCAACTAGCACAAAATTGTATGTTATTTTATGACTGCTAGCTGTGGATAAAAAAAAAACAAAAAAAAACAAA
Source organism: Ascarosepion bandense (assembly GCA_037127315.1). Taxonomy (NCBI): domain Eukaryota; kingdom Metazoa; phylum Mollusca; class Cephalopoda; order Sepiida; family Sepiidae; genus Ascarosepion; species Ascarosepion bandense. The sequence goes on along the minus strand of JBBBDQ010001268.1, from coordinate 1,312,005 downwards.
ATAAAATCGACCCAGATTTCTTCATTATATGAGCGCATGTGATTCTGTAAAATGGTCAGCATATACTTATTATCGAGACTAAAGTCCATCTACGAGATAAGAAAACAAAAACAAAAAAAAATGCTGGTTTATACAAAGACAACGTATTAGTCCTCCTCCGAAAAATAGGTTTCCTCTATAGAGAAGTAGTCAATCTATGTGTGCTAGAATCAATGAATACATCATGAAATAGAATTTTGTTATTAATGTTAAGTTCTAATTTAAATTTAAAGACTGATTGACTTTCAAATTTGTTTTTATGTTGTGTAATTTGATCACTATTCTTAGCTAAAATGAAAATGCCAAATATGTATATTACATATATAAGGGGTTTATTATTGTCATTAATTAATTTTTTGTTTTAATTGCGCCATATAATAATTAGAAAAGAGGGAACATAAAGTAGATCTCATCGCAATACCATCTTTTCTTCTTATTATTAGACACATTTTAGTCAACAACACAATAATGCTCAGTCATACACACAGTAAAAATCAACTTTCAGATATTGGAGGACATCTACATTAAATTAAAACAAATCACACATAATAAAATCACATTTAAATCTGGTCATAACACATTATATTGAATTTTAATATATGGTTCTGTTTCGATCTCTCACGCGGTGTGACGTCATACAATTGCATTACAAATTGACGAACTGCCTTTGCTGTTTGGTAACAGTTATCATTGCTTAGCAAAGTTTTATCTCAACACAAGATAAAAATATCATCTTTGATGATGGATGTTTTTATGTTAACGTCGCTGAAGATGGCTCATGTGTGCCTAAATATTAGAATTAACATAAAACATATTGGGGAATATTTGTCTTTATTTTCACCGGAATCTAAAGCCAAAATACGATGTTTATAACCGCTTATTATTAAACATAATAGACACTCAGTGTCTATTATATTTAACAGTATATATATATATATATATATATATATATATATGTGTGTGTGTGTGTGTGTGTGTGTTATGTCTTGAAGGCTGTCACAATGCGCTGAATGAAATAAAGGAAGGTCGGGAGGTGTTTGTATGACCTGTTTATTATTATTGATATTTCGAGACTATAATTTCATCATCAGAATGGCAGAGAAACCTCAGAATGACCGTGCTTTTTAGCTGCCCATCTATGAATGGCTGGCTTTATCCACTGCTGCTGTAGGTGTGTGCGTGTGTGTGTGCGAGTGTGTATCTGTGTGTGGTCTAGTTGTTTTTTTATGGTCTAATGGTGTGTGTGTGTTTGTACGTGTGTGTGTGTGAGAGAGAGAGTGTGAGTGAGTGTGTATGTGTGTGTATTCAGGTTGGGGTTTTATTGGTGTAATGGAATCAGTTCGTAGGATCTAGGAGTTGATGTGACTTTGACCGGGTCAAAGAATATCAGTTTCATTGGAGTTTCATTACAAAACTTTAATATATATATATATATATATATATATATATATATATATATATGTGTGTGTGTGTGTGTGTGTGTGTGTGTAAATCCTGTCACACTAATTGAGTAGCAGTTTCTTTAGTGATAATTATGAAATTTTACTACCTCTTATGAAAGCCCATTCCGTGTGTTTATTCTTTACAGTTCTTTATTATTATTTTTTTCAGTAATTATGTCATTTCTAATAAGGGAATCTTTTTAAAATTATTCTGAATTAAAGGCTACTTCATTTATTTTTATCCGAGTTTTATTGAATATTGATATAAAAATTCAATTATTTTACCGATATTCAAATAGTCATAAAACAAATATCCTTGATAGATAGATAGATAGATAGATAGATAGATAGATAGATAGATAGATAGATAATATTAAGAAAAAAACAGAAAAATATATGATATAAATAAAGATTTTGGGACGCTACATCAACAGAAAAAACAAATCCTTTTCTAAAATACCATCACTTTTGAAACAAGAAATTCAAGTAGTATTCACTTTTATTAAGATATATTCCACCATTTATTATAGTAGCATCAACAAAGGCAAAAATAATTGAGAAAATATCGATCAATAATAGGCCGGTCTACTTTCTTTACAGCTGAATAATATTTGTAAAGTTCTGTTAATATTTGCATGATGTTTTTTTTTTTGCTTTACAGGCCACATTCATGTGTGTACTGGATGTTTTTCGAGTTTATGAAATAACTATCAACCTTTAGTATTAATATAATGCTTCACACATTAACTGTCAATTAATACCACATTTTTTTTACTATGCTCATCTTCATTTCAGTATTTGTAGGAATTAAATGAACTGATTGTACTTCAAACGCGAAGAAATTACAGGAGTATCCTGCAGTTTTCGGAAACCCAACGGCTTTCCAAAATATGTGTTTTAAAAACAAAATATCAGAATTGTTATTATATATATTTTCACAGATTTATTCTAAATAACAAGATACAAAAATATCTATATTGTAATTCATTCACTTGAAACAAATAGAAAAAATATTTCACTAAAAAATTTAAAAGCAAGTGATCCTTTGAGATGAAAAGCCGGCGAGAAAAATGTCTTCAAGAAATTAGAACATCAATAACTTAAATGGAAAAGATTTTGATAGTTCGGGAGAATAAGGAATCATACTAAATTTGGAACGTCAGCCGTAAGATTCAGAGTAAAACAGCGGACAAACGAGATCCACTGTCTTTAGAATCTTCTGACATTCAAGTGCCAAGGTTCTGAATAGATCTCAAAATACGTTTTCCATAGAATGCTTTTCTCCACAAATGATTTTTCTTCAGTTGTTTTGCTATTGATAGTGGTGGCGGTAGTAGTAAGTGATGAATGTGCCAATCGATATTTTTACCAAAAACTAATCCGGATATGGCCCACATGTCGATTTTGTGAGTCGGTCGCCAAAATTTAGCCGACAAACATTTTCTGAACATCAAATAATGATTGACTCAAAATGAAAGATGAAAGCGAATAAAAATCATGTAAAAGAAACAAACTAAAAATAAAGATGTAAAAACGGGAAGGAAGCAAATAAAAAGCATTTATAAAGAAGTGAATGAATTACTTGCAGTAATATAAATACATAATAAATACTCAAAAATATAAGTAAGAATGTAAACGGTAAAAATTGATATATGAGTAAAGTATATGAAGTAGGAACTAAGAAAACGAAAAATAAAACAACAGACAGTCTTAACGAATGCAAGAAAAAATATGGATACGTGTGCACAAAGGAAAGTATGATCGAAAGAATGAACGAAAAAGTAAATGAAAAAAGAACAATATGAAGAAAAATAAAAAGAGAAAAGAATTATATGAACTAAAAAAATGAATACCGATAAAAAAATAATAAAATAATTTAAAAAATAGTAAAACATAAACTAAAAGAAGACAGTAATCAAAAGAAGACGAAAGAAAGAAAAAAAGAAACAGAAAAAAAGAAAAAGAAAAAAAGAAAAAGAAAACTTAATAAAAGGTAAATGAAAGTAAGAAAAAAAGAATAAATAAACAATAACAAAAATATTTAAAAAAAGGAATAATTAATGCAAAAAAAAACCTAACCCAATTCCCATTGTGTTCTTTTGATGAGAAAAAAGTTCCACAGACAGTTGTTTTTTGCTGAACGGGTGCTTATATTATAACTAATAACATGTTCTCTTCAAATCCAGACATCCAATGCCTATTCTTCACGTCCTTATAATATGCAAATATTAATTCGTATTTCCCATTACTTACGACAGTCTCACTTAAAAACTCTTTAACTTGAGTTAGCTTTGGGTTTTATATGAGACGAATTATTAGTAAACAAAAATAATTATATAAGATAAACGTTCTAATGAAAATATATAGAACAGATACATGCAATGAAAAAAATGGTTAAAGCAGAAGAAGAAAAAGCAAAACAAATGACTGAGAAAGATGAAAATTAGGATAAAAGAGCAAATGGATGAAAGAAAAAGGAATCAAATGAATGAATTAGAGTGTAAACAAAAATTAAAGCACTGTAGAAATCGATAAACCGCAAAAACAGTTGACAGGTAATGACTAGGCAAACGACCTAGTGATCACTACAGGTACCATTACTAGTCTCGCATTTCCTCTATATCATCTAGAAAATTCTGCCAACGATGTTGGGATAAGGTAATGCTTCTAAAAAAGAATTCATACGTTTTAACTACAAAAGACAAATACAAACTGGCTCAGGTGAATCAATAAAATAGTTTGAACTATTTCCATACCTAACAAGTGAATTAATTTTTATTAAAATGTTACGAAAATTTGCATATTTAAAGTCTGAGCCAATTTAAAAAATATATATGTAATCTGGAAATATGATCTACTACACAATCTTAAGTGGAAAAATCTTTCCAGCTACCACAGAGACGGTCTTATTGCATATTTCTACTACATAGACTTTGGTATAAACTTGAACTAAACTACAATCGAATTTCAAAAACTATAATTATCATCTATTAAAGACAACATGCAATCAGATTACCGCTCTATGGACCTAACCCTGATATATCTACAATGGTACACGAACGACGAACACCCTTTGAAGAACAATGCTGGCGATCAAAACAAGTACTTGCTGTTGATTTAAAGATTTCGGCACCTAAGAATAAAGCATCGAGGGTTGCTTACCCAACACCGATTAAGATTGATCAGTTATGCTATGACAGAGAATGCCACCTTAATGACCTCCCTAAGTTGATGAATGACCGTGGTGCTTATGTTGATAGTGTCATGAATGCCGGAGTTAGCTAATCAAAAAATAACTATACACTTTATGGTGCTTTCACTATTACATGATAATATTTTGCATAATCATAGGATTGTATCTAAAAGCACTAGGAATCATTAGTGCTCAATATCTACAGGAAACACACACACACACACACCAATATATATATATATATATATATATATATATATATATATATATATATATATATAAAACAATGTCGAAATATTCAATACACTAATGGTTTCATCCAAATATATGTTTTAACTAGTATAGACCTGCTGTCAATAAGACGGCAAAGTCTTTGAGAATATATATATATATATATATATATATATATATATATATATAACGGATATAGGCCTTTGCGCTAACACAACAATCGACAACTCCTCAAAGGAAGCAGTCTCCCAATTTTCTTCCCAAGATTTTAGCCATTTTCAAAGATATTTTCCTGACAAATTGACCATAGTAAGATATGAAAAGACTCCTCGTAAAAAAACAAACATTGTAACCATTCGGCAAAGTGCCAACACACACACACACACACACACACACATATATATATATATATATATATATATATATATATATATATGTTGGTAAAGAGCAAACCCGAGGCAATAGCATTCATAATTGTTGGTATATTGTTTAACTGAAGCAACGCTGCCTGGCTATTGTCTCTCTCTCCATTGTCCATTCTTTATGATATTATGGAGGATTGTTAAATTTATTTTATTTTATTTAGGTACTGCTGATCAATCGAATGTTTCTTCTACGGCATATATTTAATTGGTGAGATTTGCGTTCGACCGGAAATGTTTCAAATCCCGTACCAATACTACGTGGAACCCTCGCGCAAGATGAAGTTTTCCTGATCACTACAATGTTCAGGCATAGATTTAGCCGTTATCTTTTTAACAAAACCCCGTAAAGTATTCTCAAAGATAAAGTATAAGAAATCGACATAGAAGTAGAAAATGCGGTTTACCCACCACATTCCCCTGAATCTGACAACTAAATTAACTTAATTTGTTTTCTTGTCCAATTGTTTTTTTTTTCTATTTCATTGCTTGACTGAAGTGGTTAAAGTAACGACATTTTGGCTGACAGCTGAAGATTCATAGAAATCATCTTCATTTCTGAATTAATAGTTTGCTCTTGACAGACAGAATTTGCATAAGGATTCAGTGGTTGTGATGGTAAAAGTTAGATATTTCTTATTATTTTTATAGTATTCTCTCATTTTCTCATCCAACATGAAACGTTTAAATCAAAATAATGCTTATATTGATGAGCAGGCTCATGTGTATCTCTGTATGCGTGTGTGAGTACGAGAGAAACGAAAAGTTCGAGACTGTGTCAAATTTGTTAATATATTTGTTAGAATATTCTATATACACAAGTTTGATATGAACTTTTTAAAATTATTTCACTACGATTAAAGTATTAGAATCCCTAAGGCGCAACGGGTTACTGAGCGACAGAAAGTAGAAGAAAATATATTAATTAGAGAGGAGAGAAAAAATAACTAAGAAGACAGAAAGTTGCATTTGAATTTTTCAGGACAAAGATGACTGAGAAGCAAAAAACCGGAAATAGGTTCCAGAAGCGAGAATCGAGATAAAATAAAATTATCGCTCAACACATTTTTACTGTATGGTTTACACTCTAAAATACCCGAAGTGGTTGAAGTTAACATTAACATTTATATAGATAGGAAGCGAAGATGAGAGTTAACTCTAAACATGAAAAGATCAGGATTTTAGGTATCAGAGAAACATTTTTTCAGTTTTTGTTCCATAAGGTAGTGGTTCACGGGAAGAAGCTGTGAAATTTTCGCCGATGGAATACGAAGAAAGTGCTGGTAATTTGCTACCCTGAAAGTGGCATGGCGGGTCCTTGTCGTGAAGTTTAGTCCTTATGGAATCAGCAGATGCAGTTCTTTCTATGGAAGTAGAAATAGAGCAATGAGAAACTCATCACATCCCGCCCATGAGACTGTGGTTGGAGCGTAGGAAATATTTATTCTCAAACAAGGACTTTTTTTAACTCTATCAAGACATGAAAAGTATGTTTGGCAAGCTTCTGTCAAGATATGGCAACACTATTCCATTTCCAACCTGATCTAAGTGTAGAGGATGGCAAGTGGAGTCATGTACTTACTGGAGCTGCACCAGTATCCTATTCTTTTACCTGAATCTATAGAGATGGATCGCATAAAAGAAAAAGCAGCTCGGTCTAATGTTCTCTGAAGGCACGGGTACACCTTGTGGGGGACATGCGTTTATCGTTAACGATGATCTGATCAGCACTGATGACATGTAATCAGTTTGTTTTAGAAGGCATTGAATGTAATCATCCAGTATTTCCTATACTAGAAAATTAATACGAGATCAGAAGAAAAGATAGCTGCTAAACTTTGATCATCGAGACTTTTGGAAGTGTGCTCGTATATCCCCGTATCATCGGAATAGATATTTACAAATGACCGGAGTATATTCTTGGGTATGTCATTCAAAAAAATGGTCCGAGAAAGGACTGCAGGGTGGGGTGCCTGCGTCAATAATATGGGGTTCCTGCGTCAATATTAGCCGTCAATAACTACCTTTATGAATCTACCTGTTATGAAAATTTTATGTTAGAGAAAACCTTTCAAGTGATTCTATAGCTGGAGTGTTTGTGTAGCAAGACTTTCCTGAAGAGCTTGTTGAAATCCTTTTAGATATTTAATGATAGCATCCTTGCAGTATGGTTGTGAAGAGCTCCACTATTCTCCGTGGAATATTAGGTCGGACTTCAGCAGTAGATCGAATTGATCAAAACACTGCTCGTCGTACAAGAGGATTTTCCAATACAGGTGTTTGATGACCTTCTAATTAATAATAGCCTCAAAATGATTAGTTATGATACTGAAGAGACTAATAGATTTAAGGGGGAAAATTCGTTTGACCGTGTTCTTGAAGACCAGGCATACATATATCTCGCCTTCTACGTGATTAGGAAAGAGTTTCCCTTTAAACAGTAGTTAAATAACTTTGAAAGAATGGATATAATTATGACTTTATATTCTTAAGGACGATCATTGGAATTTTGTCTATAGGATTTTCTTTGAGGTTATTGGATCATTTGATATGTCTAAATATTTCCTTTATGGAAATGAGTATATTCCTGAATTTTTTTCTCAGTAAAACAGGGGAAGTTATGTAAGTGATGGACTTTTGTAATTTAGCGATGAGTCTGTGGCAAAAATCGAGACAAAGAATTTTGCCTTTTTTGTCGAGCAGGATATGTCTTTTTGGATATTTATATTAGTGAGTACATCTATTTTGCCTGTGTTCATAATTTGGCTAGTCATCTTCGAGAGATCCAATTTTTTCCTTCAACCTTGGCTTCAACAGTTCGCTCGGACAAGCACTCTACGTTTTTCAGAAAGGTTCTAACAGTGAGTGAAATCGCTTCTTATAGACTCCACCGTTATTTACGAGAGATTTTGAATTACTGTTTACGGTAAGCTGTAGATGCAGCGCATTCAGAAGTAAACAATGATTGAATGCATGATTTTTGCTGAAGTACATTAGGGTATAAAACTTTCGATCTAGCAAGTATTCATTCGGTGACTGGGGCAGCAGTTTCTGCCGCAGTAATGTTGAAAAAGCTTTTGATGTGGACTTTTATCATATAGAACCGATTTCTGTCCCAGTCTGCCTTTCCCATAGCAAACAACTATTTTATAGAAGGGTAAATCAGCGAAAGTCATAGGTTTGGAGTCAATCCGGACACTGACAATCGAATGATCTGATGTGTTAATGGGGGTTAAAACTTTTGCTAATATTTTTTTCGGGGCAAGATATTTGCCTGCTGTCCCGTCACATACCTCATTCAGGTGGGTTCATTAATGATTTGTTTTAGTTCACAAGGCAATGGAGAACTCTCTTCAATAAATGCCTTCTTCATAGGTTGTAATTAGCGTAGTATAACCACTATTTGGGCTGAACATTGAAGCACCACATCTATGGAATTTGGACGACGAAAATCCTGTGAAGATACTGTTTTACTGATATTCGATCGAAGATTACCGACTCTTCATCCTGAAGTCGACGCAGAGCAAAGATAAAAATTATACTATATATATTACATATTATACGTTAAAATATACCGAAATACAATTTGCTGACTGTCAGTTTGCCAACACACAATTTACAGACTGGACAATTAGTCGACGCTTTAAGGTTTCCAAGTTCAAGCGCTTATCCATTTTTTAAAAAATCCTTCTAGGCCAATCAGTCGTTATCATGGAGTTTTTTTTTTCAAAACAGAACCAAGAACATGAAAGGTTTTGTTTGAGAAATACGTCTATAATGTTGACGAAACTAGAGATTTACTGGAGGTGCGAACAACGAAAACTGTGCAACGCAAGACTGACAACAATCGATGATGTAATTAGCAGAACGCTTCCGGTTAAAAAAATGGATTATAATTTGAACTTAGAAAGATTTAAAGTGTTGACCAATTCTCCTGTCTGAATTGTCTTTTGGCGAACTTTTTATTGGTGATTGTCTTTGGTCGAACTGTCCTTACATGGCGAATTAAGTTGTTCTATTTGGTTATAATGAATGAGTAGCTCGTGAGTGTCCGCCCCCGTAGTTAGATCGAGGCCTAGCTAGAGGTTTCAGGCTGAAAGAGGAGGTCAGTTTAAGGCTGAAGAAGATGGAGTTCCACTTCTTGTAAATAGGAACGTTGATCTCTTATATTTGTGTAAGAAAATATATAATGGTTCTATCTTTCTTGACACTGAGTTGGCTATTATTCATCCTTTTGAATTTGATTGCTTTGTTTGTTTGGTCAACAACTGGTACGCAGACAAACAGACACCTAATTAGACATACACACATAAATAGCCTCGTTAGTCTTGCTCGGTGATACTGTAGTTACAGTATCCATCGTAATATAATCAAGTCGTCCCACCGGAAACTAGTACAGGGTCCAGACACTATTCACAAAATGACAGAACAATAGACGAAACATGCTGATAATCTTAGCCTCTTTTTTCAAGTTACGCGAAGTTTCTGATTATAGAATATTAGGAAGCTAGCGCTCAAACCCAGAAAACGTTTAACTCTAGCATCGTTAATGATAGGATAAATATAACTCAGACAAATTCTGACGTGATGATCCTTTTGTATGTCTCGTTCGCCAAGCCCTTTTAACTGTAAAAAATTGAGACCTTGCCCAAAGCCTAGTGGAGAGCTGAAATTCATATAGTTTAGGTACCATAAAATAATCTTCGTATAAATAGAAAGAGAAAAAGGACGTTTCGTTACAGTGTTTTGTATGTGACTAATGGATAGGAATAATTTTTGAAATATTAACATATGAAATTTTCATCTGGGAATTCATAGGAAAACTTTGATATCATTCGCAGATGTTCCTAGATTTAAACGCAGATGTCATGCATATATATCCTAAAATCTTTACAGCAAAGTGGATGATAACCTGGAACAAAGAATTTATTGACAGGGATTATAAGATTATATTAGAAACATTTGAAGCTTGGATATTTGTTTTACATCTATTTGTCTCTTTTCGCCATTTTTCAAAAATATATTTTTAATTTATATTGTAATTTGAAAAACCGTGTTAATCTTTAACATCTATTTTTTATTATGCAAGTTTCATTATACCTTCTTGTGGAATCTATCGAATTCAAACTAATTGAGTTTTCCAGGTAATAGTTTAAAAAACTGTCTTCTTAGTATAGAAGCTGGAATTGAGTTTATTGGATTTGTTTTCATGTAGAACATTTTGGGATTTATTTATTTCTATTTCAAAACTGTTTACCTCATTCATATCGGTTATCTTCATGGAGACCTTTTTGAAATGGTTATTACGATCGCTTTCTGATCATTATACACGGATTTGAACCTTATCGTAATCGACTTGTCAGGACTTTATGGTGTTTAACATGCTCGGTGTTACTAGCATGTGGCACCCTTTGAAAGAACTTTTCATACGTGCAAAATGTTACAAGTCATTGTATCCGAGAGATCGAGCATTCTGAACCTTTTTAAACAACTAGTCCCACTAGATAATTAGAGTTCACTCTATCTTTTAAAAACAAAACAACTCTAATAATCAGATATCCGCAGAAGAGATAATTAAGTATCACCAAATATATACTTTCATTATTTTGAAGAAAATTGCTTGTATATGAGTATGTTAAATATGTTCTCTTTGTTTTTTCTAATATTTTGCAAATGACCCCGAATAATAAAGTTTTCGCAGATGTTTTTTGCTTCGTAGAAACCCTGGTCATCATGTGAAAATGTTGCCTTATCTTATTGAGATTGTCTTCCAGAGTAGACAGCCAAATAAAATGAAGGCCAAGTAAACATGAATTTGAAATTTTTAACATATTTTCTTTTCTTTTAATCAAAATCAGAAAACTTTAGAAATTGTTCGATTCATATATCTTCTGTAAGGATATGAAACGATTCAAAACAAACAAACAAACGAACAAGCTCGGTTGCCCTGTTAACTAATGGCGCAGGTTTCAAGAGGCAATTCAGCCTGAAAGACGTGACCAGTGATACATTGTGATCTAATCTAATCTAAACTTATATATAAATGAAACTTTGTGTGTGTGTGTGTGTCTGTGTGTGTGTGTATCCGTTACCTATAGAATCCAAAACGGCTGAACCGATTTTCTTGAAAATTTACACAGTTATACTATAAGCGTCTGCGAGTGTTCTTAGCTAGGTTTTGTGTTGAGATACTCCCAATAAATATCGAAAATCGATAATCGAAAAATTCGGTTTATAGAAGGAGTGGTCCGATTTTAATCAAATTTGATACACTCATAGACAAAGACATAAGAAACGATATTCAGAAATTCCAAGGTTGCAGTTCTTACAATAGTGCAGAAAATCGATAATATATATATATATATATATATATATATATATATATATATATATATAAAGGCAAGATGTTTGTGTGTGTGTCTGTTTATCTGTCTGTATGTCCTTTATACAAATCCACACTTTTTATCCGATTCTCACCAAACTTCACACAAATATTCTTGAGGCCGAGTTTGAGCTCCTAGATCATGAATAACTTTTAAAGCTTTCATTAAACCCGAGCAACGCCGGGCTATACTGCTAGTTATTTGATATGACAATGCTCGCCACCATGCCTCTAACATGACTTAACATACAATTTAAAACCTGGGTTAGAAAGTTCTCCCACATCAGTAATACTCTCTTGATGTACCCCATTTTGTTTAACAAGTTTTTCGTTCAGTTGCTAACAATTTCAGGAATGTTTTGTTTTTGATTAAAACGTTATTTGATTTGTTTTTTCAAGTCAAAACTTAGTGTAATATATTGTCGTGCCATTGTTAGGAGACAGTAAATAAATTATGGCAAGAAATGTTCAAATGATTCATCAGAACTATAAATATATAAGTATAAAAAATGAATTACAAAGAATGAACGAATTTATATAACGTCTTAATACATGTATTACAACCTAAGGAATTTCATTCCAAAAATAAATACTAGAAAAAGCCGAAAAATAAAACATGTAAATATAATGATAAAATTAAATACATATTCATTTCATGAACCGACCAGATGAGAATTATAGAATCAGGAACCTTAATAAACTAACAACTACAACTAATTATTAGGATTTAGCCCGAATACCTTGTATATGAAATGTGCATTGTGGAGCAATAGATATCGACTCGGGACGGGAAATCGGGAAGCCGAGTTTGAATTCCAGTTGAATTCGTTTTATTCAATTACGCACAAATACCCTTTAGAAAGGTAACATTCCTTCTCTTCCATCCAGTTACGGGTTAAATAATAAGACAGATTGGGTTCTATAGCCTCGAATGGCAAACAGTATACCGCAGAAAGCAATGGCAACCTACTGTGGGATAATCTTCTGCACAGTCAGTCATGTCTCTTTCGAGACATGATCGCCTAAAGCGTGTATCACGTATGGCACTTAACTGAATGACTTTGTATATGACAAATCATTGCACAGTATGTAGATAGGCACAATTGAGCTGAGGACAAAGCATAGAAAAACCGTATCAGTAATTAGATCGAAAAATACTGAATAACTATTCGGACTGTCAATAAGCAAACAAACAGTGTTTAAAAAATTAAAAAAAAACATTAGAAAAAACTGGAGATACCTAATAATTACAGTCCAAGACAAATATATCAGAATCTATTATTTATGATTATTTAAAATTATGTATCAAAATGGTAATTTCTTTCTTCATTTAATTTTATCAGAAAATATGAAAAAGTTACATAAAATTCATAGACAAAAAAAAAGGTGCTTTATATAGATGACATGTGCACATATATATATACTGAATTGTTTGAACATTATTTTTATCGATAACCGTGTTTAAGTATATATTCTGTTTTTTAATTAAACAGTATTATATATTTATATCTACCGGCCTGATTGTTTAGGATAAATTGTTATTATGAAAATGTGTGCCATTCGGCAGGATTCGAACCTGCAACCTCTATTTACATAGGGGAAGCTACCATTATGATCTGGCAACGTCTTAGACCTCTCGAACACGAATCAAGCCTATATAACACAATTTCCGTTTGTCGGTTGTTTATAACCAAGTTTCGTTTAAATTCGTTAATTTCCGTTATATATATATATATATATATATATATATATATATATATATATATATATATATATATATATATATATATATATATATATATGCAATTTGTTACATATATTATATTATGAAAAAGAGAAAAACCATATGTTCAGTATTTTCTTATATTTTTTAAAATTTATTATTCTGTATATTTTGCTACTTGTGTTTCGGATTTGTGCCCCTCCTCAGGCAAATAATGTTTGGTTGCACATTCTTTAAAAACTAAAAATCCACATAATGATAAAAATGTTTTGCGTTTCTGGCTCTTTTTTTCAAGTATACACTTTTTTTCGTTGAAACAACAATATTTCATTTATTTATTTTTCGTTTAATTTAAATTCTTTCCCTGTTTTTCTTTTTTCATATCATGCAAAGAATTATCCATTTCATCACTAAGATTATTTTAGAGATCTGAATAAATGAAAATCAGAACGAAAAATATCTTATGAATATGATCCGTGAACGAACACATCGCAGACACGCTGCAACAATTCCCGCCAAAGAAAGATGAAGCCTAGTCTTATCCTAATTGAAAATAACACTTGTCATGTTCGACAATTCTGGGCATTTTTCTAGACTTTCTCTTTTTTGTTCGTCCAGTTACAAGCAGTGATTTTCAGAATTAATTGTCTGGTTAATTGACGGAAGCTTAAGGTACAGGATTTATTTCAATATTAAACGGATCCATAATCTCTATCTTATGAGGTCTTGGAAATGATGGAAACAAAAAGGAAATTAATACTGAGCATCAGGAAGAGACAGCTGTAATTCCTGGGACACGCAATGAGGAAAGAGGGCTTGAAGAATCTGATAATATAAGGCCAGAGAATGGGAAAACAGACAGGGGAAAACAACGGATAACATATTTTAAGGACCTAATCAGGTGGATGACGGAACGAGGATTACATGATGTAACAGGAGAAGGCGTGCTCAAAGGGGATTGGTCTGCGAACTGCTACTACTATGGGTTTAGGGGATAAGTATAGTAACTATGACCTCTCCCGTCGAGTATAGCCATTGAAGTATGTTAGTGGACGTGTCGAACTTTATTTTAGTTAAGCTAGGTTTAAACCTGTTTGATGTAGATAGCTTCTAGAATTTTAAGTGTTTGTTTATTATTTTCTTGTCTTTTGGGAAATTTGAGTAGATATTTTTATTATGAAAGATAAAAAATGCTATAGAAAAAATCGATTTAATAAATCCTTAAAGTAAGATCTAATACCCACAAAAATATCTAAATAAATAAAATAAATAAAAAACAAAAAAAGAAATAAATAGAATTCCAAAAGGTAATTTATAGAAAAAATTAAAAATTAAAAGAGAAAACCGATCCTCTAAACTCAAAATTATGATTAAATATACAACTTTAAATAAAAAAACTGAAAAATATAAATTTGCATTTACTTCCTAAAAAATACAAGTTTAGATTTCTTGAAATAACTTTGCCTAAATACAATAATACTCCAAACTTGAATACAAAATAAAAAAATATATAAAAAAAACCTATCCCGCTATAATAAAAATAGAAAAAACGAAAATAAAATAAATAAATAAATATCCGATACCTGAAAAATCAAAATTAAAAAGAAAAAACACCCCACCCCTATCACGTATATCTAAGGAACCCCAAAGGGAAAGCCTCGTCACATAAATTAATTAAACATTAGCCAACCGTAAAGCCGTCCTAAAAATTCTTAAGGTCAACAAACAAGATAAGTTTCTCAATCACACACACAAAAAACACCACACAAACACACAAAACTGACCAAGTAATAAAACACATCCACACACAACTTTCTTCGAAATCCTAACCAAAAGATATACCCGACCGATAAAAACGTAAATTCCAACAGATAAGGCCATTAATCAACAATTTCGCACTTACACACCAGGTTCTTCAAAACTCTAACTGTCAAAACGAAAGGCACATTCTCTTCATTATCAATAACCCCAACCAACCCCACCACAACAATGGACCAAATATAAACAGACGATGATTCCAACTCTTGCTCTTTCCTCCTGATGAAATGTTGGTAACACAACATTGAAACAAACATATGATAGTAGAGAAGAGGACATATATAGAAAAGATTATGTACATGTTCTGAAACATAATCTATAATAACTATCTATCTATCTATCTATCTATCTATCTATCTATATATATATATATATATATATATATGTGTGTGTGTGTGTGTGTGTGTGTGTGTGTGTGAGAGAGAGAGAGAGAGAGAGAGAGAGAATGTCAAATCCGTAAAAACAAAGACTGTAATCCAAAAGATTTTACCTAATTAAAATAAAGAAAATTAACTCGTTGAAAAAGAAGAACTCAACGGATATTATTCTGAGCAATGTGAACTATAAGAGGAAAACTTAACCGATAATTCACCGGTTATGAATTTGGGGTTTTTTTTAGACCATCTTCAAAATCCTCTTCTTTAAGATCAAGGTAAAATAAACAGATGTTAATTTCACTCAGAATATTCACCCCAACAAAAAAAAAAAAAAAAAAATTACAGTGGGGAAATTGTTTAGGTGAAGGGAACAAGGCGTAAATATTTATTCCGGAAGTTTCACTAATTTAAGAATGCATATATTAATCACACATACATACGATACGAAAACACATAAAAATGAATACACACATCAAATCACACAAACGCACAAAAAATATGAAGGAAAGAATATATGCAGACACAAAAAGAAGGACAGATATAGATATAAGATGTAACCAAAATAAAAGAACATCCATAAACATATAAGAGGCCAGTATTCAATACAAACCTACATATTTTAATTATGTAGTGTCTTAGACATAATAGTTTCAAAACTATTTTCCTAAAAGATATAATAGCCGTATAGTTTGTTAAGTTTATATTGAATAATTCTATAATTATTGACATATAATATAACCTTCTAAATCTATTTAACGGCTGCATATTTCCCTCCCAGATGAAGAAATCCCTGATGTGATATTCTGCAGCCGAATGATGAGATTACTAAGTACAATCATCTGAGCAACAATGAATGTGCAGGAAAACAGGAACTATAATGGAACCTAAAGTAAGAATTATACTTTTATAAATTAGATGCAAATAATATAAATTAGATTGTATATCAAATGGGAATCAATACAGTTGTAATGTAATGATTTTCTTTGAATTTGTGATGGAATAAACTTGACTAATGTTGATGCATAAGGAACAGGTTGTTCCTAATGCATGTTTCTTTCTGGATTACAACGCGTTTGGACACCAATGGGTGTAATTATTTGCGTTCATTTACATTTCTCTGATGTTTTCCTTTTTTATCATTTGAAAGAAACAATGGGCCGTTTGGGAAAGAACTTTAAATATGGGATAACAATATAATACATCGTTCAGTATTTTCGCTACTTGAAACCTAAAGGAATTCTGTCAGAATATGGATTGTGTTTTTCTGTGTCTTGATCCGGTGTAAAATCATTTTAATCATTTTATTTTAACTATTTCGTTGTCAATTTGTGCCAGTCGTGATTTCCTATACCCGCACTGAAGTTAATGCCGAACGCAATCATTGGCATACTTCCAATAATTTTTTCATCATTTGTGTTAAACGATTTGTTAAAACTCCCAAGAAAAGTTTGATGATTTTCCCAAATTTAAAAACAAAGAACGTTTGATTAACTGCTCAAGAATGAATGATTTAAAAAAATTAAATTTAATAATATCAATAAAAGCAATAACAGTAATAATATAGTAATAATAATAATAATAATAATTAAAACAATAAATATAACAAAAATATCAATAATAACATCAATAACATTGAGAATATTACTATTAATAATAGCATTTAAAATATGGTAAAATTCATAACGAATTCTATGATATTTTGTTTATATTTTGGAGATGAGGTATTGTAACTGTTTACATTGTTTGCATTGTTCTTCTCTGTTTATTGCTATATTCAGGATATTTTGGTCTTTGGACGCTCCGGCCTTCTTTATGTGATGTCCCCAAAGGCACATATCTCAGTGGTAAAATGCGTTGGTTGAAGTCATCAACTGATCTGACACTAAGTGTAGTGATTTCAATGCCTGACCACGGCAGATATGAACACAAATTAGAGAAATAAGTTACCAAGAGAATTAAGTTATCGGTAAGGAATTCTAACTTACATACCCTGAAGAAGGGTGGAGCGTACAACATATGAAAGATCTTAATAATCATAATAAGGCTGATGATAACAGTCCGAAAATATAATAGTCTCAATCCTATGAATAATACAGTTTTAATAGAGAAAGACAATTGGTGGAATTGATAAGATTGTTTAGTTGACTTATTTTTCTCATAGCATACGGTACCTTTGATTTGTAAAATGTTAGTGGAAGAGGGAGAGTACAGAAAATCAAGCATATATAACAACAATATTACCGAACAATTTATAAGAATATTCAAGACCTTCAAAATGAACAGATTTAACGAAATCAGAGGTAAAGACGTGACAGTTCTGATGAAGGACAGGACAAACAAAGACGTAATAATTGATGACAATGTAAAATTATGAGATGTCAAACCTTCCAAGAAAATAAATTGTAGATGATTTATTCACGTACAAATAACATTCAATAAGCCTGACATATAGATGGAGCCATTGATAAAAAAAGAAGCCAAATGATATTTAGAAAACACTAACCTTCAAATGGCACTTGAAAAAATTTGTCCCAGCCGGATTATTAGTTTGGAAATTACAGTTAAGTGAAGCTACTGTAGCAAATTTACAAAATAATGAAAACAATTTTGACTATATTGTGTTGATAAATTATGGTTTTCTGATGGGAAAAATAGCGTACAAGTAAAGCAATGGCTTATTAAGTTATTCGGACTCTGGTTCGTCGGAAACAACTGTTAAAAGACTGACTTTAAATGCGATCATGAAGACACTAATGATGCTGAACGCTCTGGAAGTCCCTAAGCGTCAGTTGTCTCGGAAAACATACGCAAGAAATTCACTAACTCGTTTTAGCCGATCGCAAATTGAAGTTGCGTGAGATAGAAGTGCAGCTGAACATATCAAAAGGCAGTATATGCACCATTTTGCGAAAACATTTGACCAAAGACGCAAACATTAACAGGTAAGGCCTCTGTATTTTTGAATTAAATGTTTTTGGAGGAAATAAAGAAGCATCAATAGCGAATATTATACCCCATTATTGTTGCGTTTGAAGAAAAGTCAAGAAACGGTCAAAAATGAAGAAAAAAAAGTGATCATTCACCAAAACAACGCACCATGTCACTAGTCGATCGTAAAGATGGCAAAACTCCATGAATTGCACTTCGAACTACCTCCCCTTCCCTATTCTCTCCAGATTTGGCACCCATCGACTACTGGGTGTTTGCAGACCCCCTACGAATTCTCCAGAAAGAGAGATTTGGCTCCAATGAAGAGGTCATATCGTAAGCTGAGACGTATTTTGAGGCCAAGACAAATCGTTCTAAAAAAAAAGGCATCGAATTCTTAGAGAATCGTTGGAATCAATGTATCACCTTAGAAGAATGTTGATGAACAATGTCGAGTTTTGACAAAAAGTTGAGTTTTATCAGCTTGGCTCGTGATTCATTGAATCATGACTTATATACATGACCATTTGAAGAAAATATTATTTAAAAAACAAAGACAATTTTAAGACAGAGATACGATAATAAGATTATGGGCAAGAAAATAATTGTTTAAGTAGCTGCCTTTTTGAAATAGGTGGGTCTTTTCGTAAATTGTAAATTGAAGAAAGCGAATTAGATGACTCGGCAATGAAGGACTTTCACAAATTTAAAAAGAAAAGATAGAAAAGAAGGGGATTCTGGAACAATGTGAATTAGAATAATTAAAATTATAATTAATAATTAAAATTTTTTAAAATTAAAATAATTAAAAGATAATCTCTTCTAATTAAAAGATTGGACAAATCAATATAAGTTTAGTTAACAATGAAAAAACGAACTACGATAAAAGGAAAATAAGGATATTTATGTTTTGAAAATCATTCACAACTAATTCGAGTGGTAGATACAGGTTTGTACGTATCGAGTAGTAATTCTTTGGATTCACTTACGCGTAAATAATTCCTACCTCTCTAGCTATGAGATAAATAGCAAGACAGATTAGGTTCTATATCCTTCGTTGGTAACCAGTCTACCTCAGAAGGTAATGGCAACATACTGCGTGAAATTCTTCTGCTCAGTCATTCATGTCACTTTGGAGACATGATCGCCCAATCGTATATCTCTGCAATGACAGTAAAACATTCAAATGGATTGTTTCACAGAACAGTTATTTGTAAAAATTATAGTGCACGTTGGATAACTCTAAGTTGAATACATAAAATATTGCAAGATATAGTTGAACAATTAAGTTAGTTTATTACTTTAAAGTTCTTTTTTATATTCATATCAGTCAGTCAATTAAGAGCCATGCACGCTTGAGCGATCATATCTATTTCAATTCATGACTAACAAGCCAGAAGATTTTTTCGCGGTAAATTGCCTTTTCTTTTTGCGATAGACTGGTCACCAACCGAGGTTAAATAAACTATTCTTTCCTGCTGTACAACCGATAGATGGGTAAGAAGCGGCAGATTCATATGTTTCCCAAAGGTATTTATGATTGAGTGAATGTAACGAACCAGACTGGAGATTCGAAATCAATTCTCAGAGTTCTCATTCTCGCCCGATATCAAGAACACTCCAAAGCACACCCTATTTAGACATTTATTAAGTTTGAAACGTCTAATACAGTGAGCGAAAAAGTTTAAACTGAAAAGGAGTAAAAGAAGATAGCACACGACTGGGCAGTTAAATTGATCTAAAGAATATGACAAACACTTATATTTTTGATCAAACACATTAATGATACATACAAAGATTTGGTGTTCTCTTGGAGAACAGATGTACTTAAGTTGGAATGCTGAATTGGGCAATGCAATGCAACGTACGAGAAAATATATCGGATTATGGACGTTTTATTGCAGTGGTTATCGGCTCAGACCGAGAAATTGGGGAGCCTAGTTCGAATTCCAGTTGAATAGCATTCACTTCCGCACAAATACCTTTGGAAAAGGTAATAATCCGTCTCTTCCCTCTAGTTATGGGTTAAATAACAGGACAGATTGTATTGTATAGCCTTGGCTGGCAACCTGTCTACTGTAGAAAGAAATGGCAACGTACTGCATCATAATCTTCTTTCCACACTGTCATGTCTCTTTCGAGAGGATCTGTCAAGTGGTTATCACGGATGGCACTAAACTGACTAAATTAGTATTATGAGAAAAATTTTGGCTGAAACAAAGAGAGTACTGGATTGCTACGTGATATCAATTCATCAGTATGACAGTGAATGCTAGACAATCCCATTAAAGGTGAAAGAAAAATTTGAAGTAACTGAAATGTTGTTCTAGAAAAGGATGCTGCACAAATCCTAGATCGATCATGTGACCAATGATGAGGTTTTGGTAAGATAGAAACAATAAAATGAAATTAATACATGAGGAAAAGACAGTTAAATGTCCTGGGATATGTAATGGGAAGAAGAGCTTGGATAATCCGATACTCACAGGCTAGATAGAGGGAAAGGATAAAGGGATCTAACCTTGTTTGTAATGAGATATTTTCTTATAATTTTAATATCTATATTTGACACTGTGGTGATACCGAGCAAAAGCGATAGACCGGATGTTTGCTCTCTCACGACAAAAAGGCAAATGACCGAAAGTTGTCGTTGCGCATCCGGGTTCGCGCAGATGTTTCGGGTGAAAAATAAAATCAATTTAATATTAAATTTCCAGTTCGCGAGCCTACACGAATTTTCTTTATCAGCCAATGAGAAGACCAGAATCAAATATAAGTGTGAAATCCCAAATGATCACCTGCAATCCAAAAAGCCGAAATAAAAAGCCGAAACAGAAAGCACTCAACAGACAGACCGACGGTGACAGGCGAGAGTAATTAATATCTCTTTTGACCAAGTCAATTGGCTACTATGCACGTCCCTTCACCTCTCCTTCCTTCTTCCCTGTCTCAAAACTACTTACTGACCTAAGGAGCGACTACACCAAAGACATTCCTCACTTACACGCTCTCCACATTCCTAAGCCTTAAATCTCTTTCAGCTTATTATTTGCCATGAACATTATAACCTCCGTTGGACCTATATTCAAGAATTACTGCAATTGTAAAAACATTAATTGGTATGTGTATATATAAAAATATTATTTTCAACTCAATTTGCTTTTCTTGATTTTATAAGCATTTTATCTTCCACAATGCCAAATTCCGTTCCTGCAACAGTATAAGACTACCCTTCTCTTGAACGGACTCCCACTACAACGAGATAATAAAAGATAAGCAAGCCGCTATAACACCATTACGAAAAAATGCTTACTTTTAACATTACAATTAAATGGCTCTATTAAAATCAAGTAAAATAAAACTTTTAAATACCTTCTTTTTTTCGTTTTTGTTCTGTATTCCTTTCCTTTATTTATTTTATTATTTAACGATATAAACCTTTAACATTTTCTTAAATATGAAAACAGCTTTATTTGTTTACTTTCTTGGGATTCTTGTCATGATCTGTATTGTCAGGTTTCAGACGTTGTACACCCCAATCTTCTTCAGTTAATTAGAATTTCGAACCGGTTCGTTTATTCTTATCAATAGGGTATATTGTTCTCGATCCATGAGTAATGCCTCTTCCGGATGTCTTAGTTATCTTCGATTAAGTCAATTTTCTAAGATTCTTTTCGCAACTACTCTAGTCAGGTATTGAACTCACAACTCTTTGGGTCAACTCACTGCGTGCAACCAACTCTTCTATCTACTCGGCCATGTGTTCTGGAGCTTTATTTGTATAGACGATAGTTAAACGTAGAATACTAATATAGAAAAAACATTAGTCAAATTACAGAATTATGTAAGTATTCCTATATATTTGATGTACATTAGTGCGAAAATAAAGGCTTTATTTTTATCTTCGGTAGAATTTAATCCATTTTGAATTTTAAATAAGTAAATATTAGTAGACATTTCGCTATTTTGCCACTAATTAAAAAAACAGGCTTCTAAACATGAACGTCGCGTATGGAAATGGGAAAGGAAAGCCAATTTTCCATCTGTATATTAAGCGACTTGACGCTACCATTTCTATCCATATCTAGTGCCGTAGACTCTATTGAAATGTATGGTGAAACATCTTTCAATAACTTTGACGTTCTTGCTGTGGCTCTCATGAAGTAAATTTTTGCGGGAAGATACCCCTATAGCCTACTGTACTTGTACCCAGTTTCTCGTTTGCAATATTGTGAAATAACTACACCGAGAAAAGTCGTAATTCTGAATTATTTTATTCTCGAGCCATCGGGATACAAATACAAAAATACACTCGGCCTTTGCCCACTCAGCTGTTTTTATAACGCCGAAGGGGGTAACATATATTCTCTAGTGTTTTTCCGTGTAAGTTCCCCATTACCTAATGAGACATTCTATTTCTACTCTGCAAATCAGGTTCTGTGAAAAGAAACACCAAAATAGCAATGTCAGAGGGAAGCAAAATAAAAGAAAGAAAGTTTTAGGAACAGCAAAAATAAATTCTAATGCATAGGATTTATGTAAACATTGAAGTAATGGAAACATTAAATAAAATTGTTAGATTCGTTAAAAAAAGACATTAACCGTAAACAAAAAAATAGAAGAAAAAAATCAGTAACAGTAAATAAGTGGGGGAAATATTTAAGAAAATTACTCAGACCCCAACAGAGTAACAATCGTTAACAGCCTCATTAAACAGACTTATAAGTTAGAATTCGATAATTACTGGGAGACCACCCCGTGAGAAGTTTGTGTCACACTAAGCAAAGTGCGGACCTCGCTGTGTGCTAAATTAGTCTACATTGTTGGCGTGGAACGTAAAATCGGCCTCGTCTAATGGTAACTTTCGAATAAATGGAATGTCATAGGTATGATCTCATTATATTTCGTCCCGGTTTCAAATCCAAGCTAAACGGTAAGCTATATTCTCTATCCTTCCGGGTGAATGTCAACAATTCAAATTCAGAGACAGTAGCAAGAAAGCTTTCTGAAGCTTTCATCAAAGATTAAGGGAATTGACAGACAATCAGGAAAGCATTTTTTTAAAAAAGTATTATCAACCAAATTATATATATATATATATATATATATATATATATATATATATAATTGTTTAAATGTCGAAACAAATGTACTATTTGTAGTGGATATATAAAAAAATTATGTACATGTTCTAAAATATAATTTATAATAAATATTCACAGCCCTATATATCATGTATTGAGCACTGTTTTAAATTAATGTTTTCGGCGTTGTAAAAATATTTTTTCGTTCTGTATTCACTCGGATATATATATATATATATATATATATATATATATATATATATGTGTGTGTGTGTGTGTGTGTGTGTGTGTGTGTGTGTGTGTGTGTGACGAATCCTGATTTCCTGTTCGTTTGAGATTCTGATGAAATTAAACTATTTTTAATGTGCACCTGTTCAGATGGGTAACAAAAACTTACATGTCGAAATAAATTATTCCTCATAACTTGTTTTTACTTGATGCATACCATATACATCTGGATAGCACACATTGACCTTTCTGTATGGATGTATATTTTTAATAGTTTATATGAAAAATATCTATTTGATTTATCCTCAGCATTTACAGATTACATATCATTCATTCAGTAATGAATTAGAACATTCTCAGCCACTGGCGTGTGTACATTGTACATAACACGCTAAAACGTGCCTTCTTCTACCGAGCCCCCATAGCTCGGATGTAGAATCGCTGTCAATTCGATCTTGTTTCAATCTTAGTTAAAGGCAATTGGTTGTGTCACCGTATTGATGAGCTGTGATACAGCAAAACATTTTCACTGTATAACAGCGCATCAGTGCGATTGTTTCTAGCCAGGATATATATATATATATATATATATATATATATATATATATATATATATATATATATATAAGGTGTGTGCGTGTCTGTGGGCAGAAAGCTTAGTGCATGTATATGGTGTGTAACTTCTTATTAAATGGCGCGGAAATCTATCCAAATGCGAAACGAGATATGTCCTAACTCTAAAGCACACTTTCGTTAAACTAACTGAGGAAAAGATGAAACATTTGCGTCGTTTGTGTAATGATTGTAGTTGCTAGCCTAAGTTCAATAAAAGTGAATTTTTGAAGATAAATACGACTATAATGAGTTCGATTCTCACCGGTTTCATTGGCATGTAGTCGGGACTTAAATCAATTTTGTGATATTCTATTGGATTCATGTTTTTCATTTGAATATTGTTTTACTGGCGTCAGTGGCGTTATCTTATTGGAAAGTGAAAAAATAAGAATAAGGAAAAGACAATTCCCAACAGGATTTGATATCGAAAAATTATTTAGAAAGCCTGCAGTCTGTAACGGGTTGAGTGGTGAAGCAGAATTTATATGTTTAATTTTGAAGCTGTAATGTTTTTTTCTGCCATACTTATTAATCTGTTTAGCGTTCATCGATCATTATTCTTCACAATTTCCTCTACAATTCATTTACAAAAGATCACTCCGTAAGGTATGTTTTGCTTTCCTCTTTCCTTCAATATCACTTAATATTTTTTAAGAACTGATATAGGGATAGAATATGAAAATTGAAAAGGCACGTATATATTAAGAGAAGCCAAAATGCAAGATAGACCCATGGAATAGATAAGGAATTTGGAAATAAATCAAGTTACAAATTAGTGTAAATATTTCAACAGCAATGAATTAAGCTGATGTAGAAAATCGGGAAAATGGAGATAATCTTATCCTGCCTAGGATGGATTAATTTTTTTTGTGCTATTCAGTATTTGCTAGCTGCAAAAAATAGCAGGTTATTAAATAGATTGAATTAAGAATCAAAGAAAATTTATTTATAAAAATAACAAAAATTCAACCTTGATTTTTTCGTTGTATGTTTAAAAATAGGTAGACATGGAATCTCTCACTCTCTCTCTCTCTCCATATATATATATATGTGTGTGTGTGTGTGTGTGTGTGTGTGTGTGTGTGTGTGTGTTTGTATATTAATTTATTTGTTAGAAACTTACTTTTAATCAATGCTCAATATTTGAGTGGATATCCTTTTTTTTTTAACCAAAAACTATATTTTTCTATCGATATATAATTCCACCAGACCTGATATTTTTGAAAAAAAAAAATTTTCCCAATAATAACATAGAGGAAAACATCAATTGATGTGTTACGTCTTTGACCACTCGTTCACAAATGAATTCACAGTCTAAACAAATCCGAATCAAGCCTTATATACACAAATTTTCGATTTCATGTAAAATACAAATCTATGCTCTGAATGCCATGTAAATGTAATGTAAACAAATGTAAACAAACAATGTTAAAGAAAAGTTCCGGAAATCAACGAACTGGTATTACAAGCCGACATATTTAATTTATTTGCTTTAACATTATTTTTGAATATGCCGGTTGTTGTACCCATTTTATTATATATATAAAGGTATTGTTTAAATTAAAAAGAGTATATCCACTCAAATACGAGAATCGATTAAAAATATATTCAAGCAAATGAATTAAACACAGAAACACGCACACGCACACTCACACTCACACACACACACATACACACACACACACACACACACACACATATATATATATATATATATATATATATATATGTATACAATTTTAATTATTTAGGTTTTAGTCATAATTAACTTACACTAGTACACGGTTATATTAAATAATGTTCAATACTTATATACTGTAAAACTTCAATACAGTTATAATATATTTTGGATTTGTAAAAGAATTATTACGCAACCCAATGTTTTCGGTGTTTTCATGCGATTTAAAATACCTATTATTATACATCGTCTGGAGACACAGAAATGGTAGAAACTTGTTTTGGTTTATAACTAGTTTACAAATGAATATATATATATATATATATATATATATATATATATATATATATATATATATATATTCTAATAATGAAGAATCCGTTATGCAAAATATTACTCTGTTAAATAAATGAATTTTACATTGAGTTCTCTCGAGTTCGTCTCCTTTGGAATTTACCCGGATTACATACCAAGTGTACTACATAATATATATATATATATATATATATGTGTGTGTGTGTGTGTGTGTGTGTGTGTGTGTGTATCTTTATTTGTAAAGCACTTATTATGCAAGCCAAATATATAAATAATTGGTGACTGTTGCCATAATCCTAAACTGAATTTCGTCTTTGGTGCGTCTTCTTCTTCTATGTGCCCTGTTCTTTCGGGGCTTTGGCGATCATGGCTTTCCACGTCTCACTATCCCTGCTGGCTTTTAGCACGCCTTCTCCTGTCACACCATGCAACCCTCGTTTCATCATCCACCTGATTACGTCTTTCAAATATGCTATCCCTTGCTTTCCCCTGTCTTTTTCCCCTCTATCTGGCCTGTTAGTATTGTGTTCTCCAAGCCTTCTTTTCTCATTGCATGTCCCAGGAACTTCAGCTGTCTCTTCCTGATGCTCTGTATTAATTTCCTTTTTGTCTCAATCATTTTCAAAACCTCATCATTGCTCACATGCTCGATCCATGTTATTCGCAGTATCCTCCAGTAGAACCACATTTTAATTTCTTCAAGTTTTTCTTTCGTCTTTGATGATATTGTCAAATATTCACTGCCATATTGAAGAACTGGCAACACATATCAATCCAGTACTCTCTTCTCTGAGTCTAGCGAAATTGTCCTGTTTCTTAATACTTTACTCAACTTCTAGAATGTCTTCGCATCTCTGTGTCACACTTTCCGGCTTCTGTTATAAAACAGCTCAGGTAATTAAATTTGTGTACCTGCTTGATTCTAGTATCCCTGTCCTGTATTTGGCCTATTAGGCAGCCCTTTTGCTGATAACTATGCATTCGGTTTTCTTGCAGTTTATTTGTAGTCCTTTTTTGTCACTCCCTTCAGCTACCTTCTGTAGTGGGTCTTGTAGTTACTTTTCTGTGTCTGCTTTCAGCACTGTATCATCTGCATAACTTAGGTTGTTTAAATTGTGGACTCCGATGACAAATCCTGGTATAACTTCTAGGCTGACAAAGAAAAATTATTTGTCTCTTGCTTAACGCTACTCGACACATAATATTCAAGATGGCTGCTATCTGAAGAGGTAATTGGTCTGTGTGTATGCATGATGCCTTGTAGGATATTGCATACCTTTACTTTTATCAACGGAAAAAAAAATAAAGTCACAGAAAAAAAAAATAAAGAAAAAAATTAAATAAATGTATCATCTCTGCTATTTATAACGAAAGATATACATATAGATTTATAGAGAGAGAGACAGAAAGAGACAGAGAGTCAGAGAGGGAATGGATTTGTGCAAATAAAATGTCACTTTAACTGAGCAAATTATGCCGACTTCAATGTTTCGTGAGAATACGATTGTTAGTTCTACACTCATTGGAATTTGTTTCTTTTGTTTTGTTGCCTTTTATTTTCGTTTTGTTCTTATTTCTTTTGAGTTGGTGTGATTTGGGATTTTTCTTAGTGTTATGTGCGTTGTGGCGCAGTGGATATTGACTCGGAACGACAAATCGATGATTCGAGTTTGAATTCCAGTTAAATTTCTTGCATTCACTTACGCACAAATATTGTTGGGAAAGTTATTAATCCGTCTCTTCCCTCCAGTTATGCTTTAAGAAATAGAACTGGCAATCAGTCTACCACAGAAAGCAATAACAACCTACTGCGGGATAATCTTCTGCCCAGTTAGTCATGTTTCTTTCGAGACATGATCGCCCAAACCTGTATCACGTATGGCACTTAACTAACTTATTTGCTAGCGATTTTTGGTTTTCCTCATCTTTTTTATTGTCCTTTATGTTGATCTATTTTTATTTTATCGACCTTTTTATTTTTAATTTGATTGTGTTCTTATTAATTTTATTTGTGTAGCATGGAAGATATTTTTTCGCATGTCGACATTTTTTATTATGTAGTTTCCTTTGCTAAGTATTCTCATTAGCTTTTAAATTTCATTATTGTTTCTTTCTCTCCTAGCCATAATTTACATCTTTTGCTATTGCTGCTTCGTGGTTTTTATATTGCTGTTGAAGATTTGATTGAAAAGATTATGTTTATTTTCTGTTGTTTATTTTGCTTTATCTCCGTTTCTGTATTCCAGTTTAAGTATTCCCTGTGTGATTTAGTTGAATATATTTATGTTACTAAAGTTCCTAGATTATATTTTATTTTTAGATATATGTATGTGTATATTGGGAAAGTGATTGGTGTTTTTTGTTAATCTATATGAGTTTTTTTTGTAAGATATGTATATACTGTTGTTTAAGATGAGTATCATATCTAAGAGATTTATTATTTTTAGATTTGTTTTAATGCGAGTCGCGTATTAGGATATTTGTTGAATATTTTTAGAATTTGTTTTCTTTTATTTTCAATAGTTATGACTTTACAGTTTGGAAGTATTATTAGTCCGTTTGCTCTGTATAAATTTTTGTTGATATTTCTTGTTAATTTTTCTCATTATATATATGCCTGTAGTTTTGCATATTTTTGCACCAACTTAACTTCACATTATTACGTTAATGTTGTAGTTATTGTTGGTAGAGTTAGCATTTTTGTTGCACTTTTTCTTCTGGTGTAGTATGGAGTTTTTCTAGTGTTTGATTATGTTTAGGTCTTCTTCGGAGATGGTTATATATTGTTGTGCTAAGTTTAATTAATTGTTTAATGTTTGCTGATGAATACGTAGAATCTTTAAAGTCTAATTATACAAATGAGCATTACACTTTGTTTGTAATAATATTAAACCAATTTATTGTTGCTTTTCTGTTTTCCATTGGTTTATTATTTGTTCTCGTCTTGTTTTGAGCATATCTGAACTCTCCTCTGTTCTCTCTAAACACTGTAATTACTACCTGTCAGCTTCTTGCTTTGCTGCTTGCTCGAAGTCCTCCTCCGTGGTTCCAATATAAAGAAAGACGCTGGTGAACATTCTGACCCCTCTAATTATCACTTTCTCTGCCTCCTACCGATTTTTGGCAAAATGTTCGAAGCCATCATCAACATCCCACAGCCCAAAAACTCTTGCCTGACAAACATTATGGTTTCAGCTTCACCAGGTCTACTGCTGATATGCTCACGACTATCACTGATTATATACACCAGACTCTCGACAAGAACAGCGAAGCCGGAACCGTTGACCTGGATATCTCCAAAGCGTTTGACAGAGTCTGGCATGCTGGCCTTCTACGCAAACTGCAAGGCTATGATATAACTTGACAATTGTTTTTACCTTATCCAGTCATTTCTTTCAAATCGCTCAATGAAGGTAGTATTGAGCGTACATGCCTCCCAATGCTATCATAAGAACGCTGGTGGGCCCTAAGGCTCTATTCTAGGTCCTTTTCTTTTCTTTATGTACATTAACGATATCTCAGATGTAATAAGATCACCAGTAGGCATATACGCTGAAAACACTATGGATTACTCTCGCATCGATCAAAAATCTGTCGAGGCTTACAAAGCAAACCTTGCTGCCCAGCTTGATAATAATTTTCGATCCGTAGCAGACTGGGGTAAGAAATGTCTCGAGAATTTTAATGCTTCTAAAACGAAGCATTTAACTTTTAACCACCTCAGACATTCGCTTCTACCTTTATTAGTTTGGATTAGGCTAGTCCCCCTAAAAGCAAAACACTGCGCCTACCAGGATTAAGTCTCACAAAAGACCTCAAGTTGACTATTTAGAATCCATAGCTAAATTCTCTGCTAAGAAAGTCGGTTCTTGTGTAGTTTTACCCGTCTGAAACAATCCTGCGTGTACATAAATATCCCATCTGGCCGTGCATTGACTACTGCTGCCATATCTGGTCGTGTTCTCCTGCTTTCCACTAAGGTGTCTTTGACAAAATCCAAAGAATGATCTATAATGTGAGTGATCCCATCTTAGCAGATCAGATACACTCTTTTTCTTACCGGAGCAATGTGGCTTCCCTGTGTCTTTTCTACAAATAATTTCACGGCTTCTGCTCCGATGAACTTAGCTCACTGGTACCCACTATATATGAGTTTACTCGAGCCGCAAGATTCGCAACTATGTCCCACCAATTTACTGTGAAACCAATAAAATATAAACGAAAATTATACTCCCCAGCTTCTATTCTCGCACTTCCCGTCTGTGGAATTCTCTTCCTATTACTTGGTTCCCTGTCAGCTACAATCACCAAAAATTTAAATGTAAAGTCAATAGTCATAGTCTATCTCACTAACCATCATCCTTTCTCTCATGCTAGTTTTTGCATCCACTCCACCCTCATCAGTATTCTCATCCTTCCCTTACCCACTTCCTGACACCCCCTATAACTTGTCATTGTTTCTCATAAATTTCCTCGTGTGTAATCCCCTGCAAAACAGTAGCAGTAAAATACCTTGCTTGGGGCGATATGATATTAAAAAAATATTACACTATTTTTTGCTTATTTTTTAGGTTACATTTTGTAAGCATTATAATTATGCCTGTTGGTTTGTTTAAGAAGTTATATTATTTGGTTTTTAGTTTAATGAATCGTTCAACTTTCGGTAGTTGATTGACTCTGTTGCCTAGTTTTGGTTTGGCTTCAGTCATTCTTGCTCTCTTTGTTCATGTTACTTTCTAGATTATTGTTAGTTGCTTTATATAAATTTTCTTTTCCAACGCTTTATCTCCACTTAAAACTGTAAAAATCTTGGCGGTAGACATTATCACGAAGAAACATTATATATATATATATATATATATGTGTGTGTGTGTGTGTGTGTGTGTGTGTGTGTGTGTGTGTGTGTGTGTGTGTGTGTGTAAAAACTGTTTGCCATTATACTTTATTGTTTGGAAACCTCTGTAATAACGAAATTTTGGGTGCTAAGCATTGTCAGAAATTAAATGTATGTGTTTTCCCATGCTCCTATGAGTTAGTGGGTAATGACTCCAACTGACACCAAATAGGTCAAGTTTCGATCCCGGCTAGAAGCAAGTGGATGTGTCTAGCCACGAAACAGACTTGTATGTGGATGGATGACTAATATATATATATATATATATATATATATATATATATATATATATATATATAATTTCGAGCAATACATAGTTAAAAAGAATGTTGCAGTCAATAAAATTGAAATAAAAATTGAGGTACTCTCGGCAAGACAAAACGAACGTTTAGTGTGATTCACAAGAAATTAGAATTATCCTGGTAAATCTGAATGCCAAGTAAGCACATAGCGGAAAAGAGAAACGACAGACGAGACACTTTGGTTGAAGTGAAAGACCAGATAATAACTAACACCTGGTTACATAGACGTCTGTGGACATGGGAAATTACATGAGGGTGAACTAAACACCAAATCGACTACATGACTACGAACAAGAGATCCAGTAATGCAGTTATTCTTTGCAAAACCTATGTAATATAACAATCTGGGCCCACCCGAGGAAGTGATGCAAGCGATGGTGTTTTCCATCGGTGAAGGGGGCGGCGAAGCGACAAGACAGGTGTTTGTGAAATACATCCTGTCGAAGCCGGAGCGGATGTCGTTTTGACCTTATTTCCGACAGCGGCGGAAATGGCTACAGAGGCAAACAGATCAGGTGCCTCTTAGAATTACGTGGGCGTTGCGTGGGCGAGGCAAAAACCGGAAGGAAAGTCCCGGTTCTAGAGGACTATATAAAGACCTCGACACACGGATTCGCCAGTAGCAGAGAGCGGCCGGTGGAAGCAGAGAGAGACAACACAGGCAGACTACACTCCCGTCAGCCATTCTATATGCGCCCTCACCCTCCCGTTCTCTATTCCACACAGTTCGTCGTCATTAATAAAAATATAACCTTATATTTTTATATATGCGTGTTTGTTGTTTTGTCGTCGTACGGCGATATATAACACCTATCCAAATCTGGACTGCAAAATCTTCTACCTCCCGGTTTTAAGTAATGTAAGACAGAAACTTGGAAGCTTGAATAAGTCTAAAGTAGCACCTAGATTGCACTACAAGCGAACTTTGAACAACACAAACCTTGTAAAATATACAGACTGTGTAAAAAAACAAATAACAGGGACAATTTCGAAAAGGAATCTCGAATTTAAACAGACTAAAAAGTTTTAGGAATAACTGCAAACGACCTAATTTTAAAAGATTAAAAAAGATAATGGAGGAAAAACGAAATGTAAATAATGTAAAGAAAAACGCATGCGTCAGAAACAAATTCTCGAAATGATACAAAGGAAGCAAAGAATAACAACAAAACATAGAACAAAATAAAGAAAACACAAAAAATAAAGAACAAATGCAGATAAAGGAGATAAGCGTAAAATATGAGACCCAAAATAGCAAAATCCATGCTCATCAACTGAATGCATAGAATCCAAAAACAGAATGCTCATATTAGAGAAAGAAAATCTACTTCAGTTTATGAAGGAATATATAAGAGTTATCTTCCACGGCAAAATAAAACAAACGGAGTTGCACAGAGATAATGACGCTTTAGAAATATTAAATGCCGAAGTGGAAGTTGTACATGCTAAATTGAATAGAAACAAAGAGGCAGGATTAGGCGGTGTTGTTATAGAGAAACTGAGAACTTTAGACGATTTGAGCCTCTACAAGATTACAGAAATAATAAATTAAATCTAAAAAAGTTATGATATAATTGACGATATGAGCAGATTGATTTTCAAAGCCATGCCTATAAAGACAGGCGCAAAAATCAGCTTAATATTCCAAATAGCAAAACTCATCAACTGGATTATCACGAAGAGTGCAAAAGCAAGATCAAGGCTAGAGATAGGACAAGAGCTGTGAGGGTTCGTCAAGAACATCAAGGATGGAACGCTGTGATCTGAAAGAGCAATACATATGCAGAAAGACGTCTACCTGTGTTTTATAGACTACGCAAAGGCTTTCGAAACAGTATGTCATAAAGAATTGTTAGAACTGATCGGCAACTTTGACATATTCGGCTAAGCCATTGGAATAATCAATAACCTATAGTGGCAGAAAACTATCTGAATTCGCAGAGAGAATGGATTCAGCACATATACGAAAATAGAAATTGGTGTAACACAAGAATGTTTCTTCTCACCGGGTTTATTTAACTTATATAGTGAATCATTTCTGACGGAAGAAGGAGTCTTGCAAGAATTTGTCATTGGTAACTACAGTCATAACAATATAAGATATACAAATGAAACAGTTTTGATATCAATCACGTAAAGGAAACTACAAGATACGCAACAAAATGTAGCAAAGAAAAGTGAGATGAAACGTTTAACATAAACTATAAATACTACTGAACGCATGGTCATTGCTAAAAAGAGGAAACCGAAATTCCATTTGAACGCCAGGTTTACTAACATCAAGCGGGTACAGAAATTTATATACCTAGGAAGTGTTTTAACATAGAAAGGGTAGTGCGACACGGATATCCAAAGGCGTATTAGGATGGTCAAGGACATATTCCAAAAGCTGAGTACATTATAGGGGGACGGAAAAATTTTGTTGGAACCAAATAAAAGAATAAAAGATTATTATGTGATATATCTCCTGCTTTATGCCAACAAATAGTAAACAATCTCCTCAAAGAGGAATGAGAGACTCGAAGCAACAGAGATGTGATCTTACAGAAGGATGCTGAGAATAAAATGGACTGATCACTTGAGCAACCGCGAAGTCTAGGAGAGAAATGAAATAAAAAAGAAACTTATGCTTAACATAAAGAAGAGATGATGAAGTTTCTTAGACAAGATGTGAGGAAAGAAACCTTGAAAATCTGATACTCACTAGATTGATAAAGGGATAAAGAGACTAGGGAAAGCAACGTGTGACATAGTTAATGAGCGTAAGCCTAGATGTCCGAGCGGGGTTGTCGAAAGATAATAAGACAAACAGAAAAAGAAGACGAATGAGACGTGAATGTGATAAGAAATTGAGATTGCGGTGATTTATACAAGATATATTCATGAGTCTAAAATGCCATCCATCACGTTACTGCACCGTGGTTCATTAGGGTTGCATTCTCTTATTCAATATGGTTGGTCAGTGCAGGTTCTTATTGGGCGACCAACCCGTCTTGTGACAAGGCTAGTTGTCCATAGCAGTGATCACTCGCAAGTACTAGTTTTGCTCGTCAGCATAATGAGCTCAATAGCCGCTTTACTTAAAAAATCAAGATAGATAAAATGCAGCCGTAACTTCTACTCCAACAGTTTCTTTCCTCGCACTTCCCGACTGTGGAATTCTCTTCCAAACGATTGCTTCCCCGACGGCTACAATCTCCAGGAGTTTAAATGTAAGGTCAATAGACTCCTCCTAACACACTAACCTGCTCCCATTCTATCAAGCACTCTTCCCATCTTCCTAACCCTCATCCTCGCTATCCTTACTCATTTGTCACCTTCCTCCTGACATTCCCTATGTCTAACCACTCCTTCTCTTTACCTTCCCCTATGTAGCCCCATGCGCAATAGGCAATAGTGGCAGTGAAATGCCTTGCTTGGGGTGAGATGATTAAAAAAAAAGCATAATTTACAGAAAGGAATACGCGGTTTTGGGGAGTGAAAGATGTGTAAAAATGTTATATGTGCAACACGAATGAAAAGAGTGATGATTCGCCTTTTTAGAATTAGCATTGCCCTTCGACCTGAACTCGTAGAACTGATGAATGTAGCTCACCGTTTGCAAAATTACAGGTTAGTAGCAATTTTGCAACATAGCTTTGTGACAATGAGACTATAAAATTGAAAATAAGGCACTATACACAAAACCACATTGAACATATAAATACGGAAAATGAAAAATTGAGAAGCTCCATGCTATTTACAATGAATCTGCTGATATTCCAAACTAATTCAATTAAAAGCTTGGGAAAGAAATCTCCATAAATAGTTAAACGAGTGACAAAAACTACTGATCTTCAGAAAACTATTCTCCTGAAACGTAGTTTTAAGAGAAATATTTTATAAATTTCAGACAGCGCTAGTAATAGCTCTTGCGCCAATGAAAGCCGAAGGTCTCCTGATAAGGAATCATCTGATGTTTATTATTGCTATTTAATTATTCAACTTACCTGAGTCTAGAATAACGTCACAAACACTATGTAAAACCTGGCGTTCTCAAGCGATAGTCATTAACAGCGTTAATCAATCAAGAACAGGTGGCTTTAGCTTACTTTGCTGTTATCAACCCATACATCCTTTTAATTGCAATAGAATAACCGAAAATGCATGCAGATGTCAGTATCTTGTCAAATGTCTTTAATGAAACGAGCACCCTGACACATCCTGACACCCCTACACACTCGTGTACACACACACACACACACACAAACACATACATAATTATAAATTAAGGCAGCAAATTCTCTTTTACACATTTCAGATTAAATCAATTGCAAATTGCTTATTTTTAATAAAATCTGTTCGTACTCACAGATAATCATTCGCGTATTATAATAGAAAGATGTAAGAAATGAGCTGTAACAGTGACAGATGATTCTATCATTAATTTTTCGATGTTCCCAAGTACTTTCAATATCCTTCTGAGACCATCTTTACAGGTATGACTTGAGGTAACAAAAATAACCGCAAAACTGGGTTGCTAAATATTACTGTAAATTTTATTCTTGCTTCAATTATGACGGTTGATACATGACTTAACCTTTATTAGAACGTGAAAATTATCCAAAATGGATTGTTTTATGTTGCAATATCATGGACATGCACGTGTTAAAGCAAGAAACCTGTTATATTTACAAACACTTTAGAATATTTACAGAGATTCTCGAAGCAACATTCATTAAAAACTTAAACCGTTAATTAATAGAATCAGCTATGAATAATGTAATAACTTTTCATCTTCCGCTTCATGCGTTGTGTCCTTTCAGATTGTAAGCAATCATTGACTTAAACTTGCTCCTATGTTATGACTCTCTTAACACTTTGCTTTTTGGTATCTCAATACTCTGCTTGGATTGTTTAAAGCCTCTTTGACCATAATAATAGCTTACCAAAATCGTTTTAGAACTCAGCAAATAATTAACTTCAAATCATTTATTTATAGCTTACACATTCTGCATTGTTTCAGTTATAATTCTGTAAGGAGAGTTGATATAGTGACCTGAGCGATCTGGTATTTGTTAACTCCGACCAAACGTTTGTCAGATTTTCAATGTTTATACCTTAGAATTAATTATATTATTCAAATAGAATTTTTTGTTCTATTATTTAAACAACATTTTATCCGGTGAGAATTAGCCGCTTCTTTTATTCTTTATTTTATATTTTAAAAGGTTTATGTTTGCTTATCTGTCCTTTTTTTGCTTAGTCTGGCTTCCTTCTATTTTTATCATAAAATTTGCCAGTCCTCAAATAATATGCTATTGTGCTATGACCATTAACAAAATATATTTGTAAATAATATATTTCTATAAGAACGGTCTATGGAATTTATTGAATTTCTTTGACAGCTGATTTGTAAGAGAATTATTTTGGGTCGACTGAATTGTTTCTTATGCATATTTTTTTTCAGAATTACATCAAAGTATTGCGTCGAACCGAAAGTTCTCTGTTCATTAAACATAATTTTACTTAATAAACCAGACGTAACTTTGTGCAATCCATTAACGCATTTTTGTATTAGGAAAACATTTGGAATGCTAAAAAATATATTTTTCTTTCAGGTATATATATATATATATATATATGTATTTCTTTAAACATTGTTTTTAATGGACACGCAAATTTTAATAAATGCTCTTATTATTATTAAAGAATATATTTTTCTTTCAGGTATATATATATATATATATTTCCTTAAACATTATTTTTAATGAACACGCAAATTTTAATAAATGCTCTTATTATTATTAAACAATATGTTTATATATTTATTTAAATCTAACGACCGGAATATTAGAGAAATCTGAGAAAAATATGCGTTCACCGAAATTTTTAATTCTGCATTGCAATTGATTGTTTACATAAATATATTTAAAACGACTAAATATAACGACTTAACTATAAAACGACTTAACTATAACATTCAAAGAAGTAATCAGTGATTTATATAATACCTGTACACCTATATGGCACGAAATGTTCTGCAATATCAGAGATGGGAAAGAGGCAAAAGGCAAGAGAAATCTTCTTCAAAATAATTTGTTCGTCAAACATGGTCTTTAGAATTTTTCAGCAAATCCGGTAGGCATACTTCGATATCAGTACTGCTCTTAAAATCTTGGTACCAAAAGAAACTTCCAGTACCATCCAAAACATTCGGCTTGATATGACAAATTTTAGCACTGTCAAACTATATTTTGTGCCTGCCACAATTTATGTGCCCTGTTCCATCAAGACAAAGACGATCAAGGCCCTCAACATATTTCGGTTCTTTGCAGCCCTTGATATATTGTGTCAAGTTTTTTCTCACAAAAATCTACCATCTATTTTTTAATCCCATCAAAGAAGGCACGCATTGCTTTCATCTGTCAACCTTTCCCTCTATTTGTCCTACGAGTATCAGATACTCAAAGCCTAAACTCTCTCCTCTTTATGTCATGCATAAGACTCCTTTTTGTTTTCATTCTCTTCAAAACTTCGTTTTTAATCACATATTCGGTCAACGGTACTGGAAACATCCTTTTGTGGAACCACATTTATCTCTAGATCGGATGATGCCAACGTCATTTTGGCTGCGTACGATAAATATGCATTGATATTATAATTCCCAAGAATCGTTATAGAAATAAATATTTATCGTACGTAATCAACGGTGACATAGTCATCATCTAATTTTGACTGTTACCGGTAAACAAAACACTGAATAGACTGATAATATTTGAAAACAACCTAAATATCTTCCCATAACTCGTCACGTTCTTAAAATCACTAAAATTTTAAGTAATATGGAAACAAATCAGCATCACCTGGCCTTAGAAATTGCGCTCTGAGACATCACTACGTATAACTCGAAATAGCCCCACTTCTGTTACCAATTCTTGTGCCCTCTCCTCGCCGGGAGCTGTTCGACACAAAGAATAATCCCTAGCACTGATTGTCAACTCTCGCCGTAACTTAACTATAATAGCACTACTATGTTGAGTCATTAATATATGAATAAATATTTATTTACCTAATGGCCAACACTCTTTTTAAAGCTTCTTCTCTTACTAGAACTTCATCAGATTTAACCATGGAATATAGGTTTTAAGGCAGTAAACAAAATGTACTTCCTTGTATATTTCTTAATGTGATCTGTTGGATTTCATGAGGCTGCTTCTTAATCTACTGGATCATATTAGAAATACGCACTTTCTGATTGTGGAATTTATTATTTCAGTAAAGTTCAGAACGACAAGTGGCATACACATTTACAATAAAATTTAATAAACAGTGGATATTTGTTGTGAGATTTTGTGGGTATGTGCCACGACTCTATAAACGCATAAGCCTGATGGCCAAAGTTAACCACCTTGCCTGGTTTAAAGGACCAATTTTCCAGGAGAAATATCTAGAGTCAACATTACCTCTAGAAATATCCACTGTGTACTTATACAGGAGTCTTTGGTCACAACTAAGATCATGTATTTCATCAATTTTTAAAATTGAATGCAGAGGACTGCTAATAGTGGAAAACGATATTTGTGGTATATTATGGCAATCATATGAGCATAATTTCCCAGGGAAGCATTGAATGCTGTGAGGTCTTTTGTGCAACCATGCATGTTTTTGAAAAGAGCTCTGAAAGGTAGTTCATTATGGTGCAAATAGCAAGCAATTGTGTGAAAACTTTTTAAATTTTTTTCTAAACATTCCACCTTCATAGCTTGTGTTGGCATTAGTGTTGTCAACAAGGATAGCCTTGATAGTATTCTCACTGTTAAATTCATGCAAACTATCGACTACTTGATCTGAATTAACAACACCTGTTGCACGACTATTAAGGAGAACTGTATGTATAGAAATATTGACTTTCATGTGCCTCCTTTGAAAAAGTTAAATGGCGTTCTGGTTCTGGTTCTGGTTCCTTAATCTTTTTCATAGTTTTCTGTTCATATTCCTCCACAATTTCCTCATACAGCAATGTGCCCTTATTCGTTTTCCCATCAACTACAACACATATAAGGTTTTCCACACTTCCGTCATGTTTTGTTGGGCAGTTGTTTTCAATTTAGAGTTTGCCCTATCAACTTTACATTTATCTATAATATTTTTCATATTAATACATGGTATAAGAAGGCCCATAGCCTTCAAAGACAAGAGCAAGGCATTGACAAGACTGGCTCTAAGATTAGAAGATATGTCCGCTCTGACTATCTTGAAAGCATATCTTGGAAATTATAAGGGCTTTTTGGATGACTCCTTGGCTGCAAATATTCTTCTTTTTTCACTTGGAGATGAGTGGCAGGGGAAAGAAAAATTAGCTTGGACATTTCATGTTGAAGCTGTTGGGGATGAATCTAAAATTTTTCTTAACCTCCCTTTTTTTATTTTACTTTTTATAGCAGATTTATCAACAGATCCAAACTGGAAATTGCACTTAGGCCCTATTTTGCACCTCTGATCCTTTAGGTATTCATGATCCTGAAATACCCGAAAAAAAAAAAGACTTAACTACTAAAAAAATACAAAAGATATTCGTGATAATTAAAAGCGTAAAAGAATAAATAAAGTGAAAACAATGGTTTGGGGGGTAATTTCAACAGGTGAATACCATAGAAAATAACAATAAATAAAACGGCATACGTAAACAGTTATTTGTATATTAAACTAAATATCATATAGTTTTTATTCCTTTTTAATTTTGATGTTTTCATTTAATTTCTAAAAAAAAAAAAAAGAATACTAAACTAAAAAATATCTATTATTAAGCGTATTGTATTTTTTCTTTTTGTTAAAAATCGGGTTTATTCAGGCGACACATATTTCCGGTGACACTTATATCGCGATAAAAATCCCAATTTAGGTATTCACGATCGTGAAATACTTGAAAAAATAATATGTACTATTAGAAATGAAATTACACAAATATTTTAAAAATAAATTTGATAAAATTTGAAATAAATTAAAAGTAATGTTTACTTACCTTAAAGTAGAGTTACTTCTGAGATTAGCACTTAAACAGGCTTTTTAATAAATAAATATTAACTTTAAAAATAAAAACAAATCAGAATAATTATACAAGTTGAATTTCTCATTAAAATAAGACTTAACTATTAAAAAATACAAGAGATATTCGTGATAATTAAAAGCATAAAAGTGTAAACAAAATAGAAACAATCGTTTAGGGGGAGGTAATTTCAACAGGTGAATACCATAAAAAATAACAATAAATAAAACGGCATACGTAAATAACTATTTCTATATTAAACTCCTCATAGAATTACGAGTGTGTGAACACAATAATTGTATGTGGATATAAATAGAAGAATGTATGTATGAAGAACACATTGATGAGTATATATACGTACGGATGTGAGAATGTATATAAGTATGATGATATATATGCGTAGTTTGGGAGTATGTGTAAGAATTAATAGCATACTTATATATATATATAACACTATTTATACGCGCGGAAATCCCGTCTTTATGAAATGTGTATATGTGAGTATACGAATGCAAGATCCGTATGTAGACATGAAAAAGTGTAGGTCGGTGTGTATGTATAAGCATAAAAAAGTCACTTTTGTAGGTATATGTGGGCATGTGCGCTTATATGTATATGGTTAGTGTACATGGGTGAGTTAATTTATGGTGTTACACATACACACGTATCCATAGAATTAGAAATAAACGGTTAATTGCTTAGCGGTCAACAACTTTCACTACTTGTCTGAATACCCCCAGTTGATCTGACGCCAATGCCTATGACCTGACTCTTCTTTCCTTTTTCCTTTTTCTTTCTTCTTATTTTTCTTTATTTTTTATATTTTATCTTTCACTACAGTTAAAGAAAATGCTTATTCTGGCAAAATCTTTGTACCAAGTGGAAAGAATATTGCGTGGTCTGAGGAAATGAGCTAATTAAGCTCATTGAAATGAATTATAATTTATAACCAATATAATGACGTATTGGGTTTTCCTTTATATATATATATATATATATATATATATATCGACAGAGGGAAAAAAGAAATGAATGTATGTTTAAATATCTAAGTATTTATTAAGATGTTTGATGGCTTGGTAGTGAAATCAAAATAATATTTTTTTTACTCACTCTCTTTAAAGTAGGAGGACTGAGGAAAATATGTAAGCTATTCTTTAGACTCATGAAAACTTTGTGTTTACAGAATTTGACCAGTGAGCTGAAAAAAAAGTAAGAAATAATTTTGCAAGCCTATGTGAAAATAATCTTGGACTAATGAAAACCTTGTTTTCACAGAAATTAGTACTTTGATCTAAGAAAAAATAGCGAGCCTATGCGAAAAAAATTTTAATATAGAATTAGGAGAAAAATGAAAATTATAGGGAGAAGAGGGTCTACAGTGATACGAAAGGATTGGTTTCTGTTCCTCGCAAATAGCAACCATCGTTTATGTTCTTGTTTATGTAAAAATTTTCGCCAATTAAATTATTCTCTTCTAGCCAAGCACGCGCCACGTCAACGAATTTTCTATCAAAAATCCAATCAATATAATTATTTCTCTATTAGTCTAGGCAACGATATATCCCTTTGGTGAGCAACGAACTGTCTCATATATTTTTTAAACATTTTTTAATATTATTTTCAGTCTGTTGTATGAAAACATCATCTTTCATGACAATTCGTTAAAACTACGGACTTTAAAAATTTCTGAGTTATTTTCTTGAAACGATCCACTGACAAATATTCAGGAGTATAAGTTTGTAAATAAAGTCTTCATTTTATTTTTTTTAGTGGCTCCTGTTATTCTGGATCATTACAATCCTCCATAAATCTCTTTGGATTGAATAAATCAACAGTTCACTTTAACGCCTAAGACCCACGCCATTATATATTCTACTTGGTTTATGTATATACCTAGCTCGATCAAAATGTAAACGAATATAGTTAAATAATTGTAAATTTATGTATATGAATAATTCTTGCATATCACCGAGAGCGGAAACTATGGCGGTTATGTTGCGTGTTGTACAGTTAGAAATAAATACGCATAACTTTCTATTTCACCTAATTGAAAATTACTTACAAATTATGGGTGTGGTATAAAACCAAATTGACTAAGAAGACAAATGTGATTTGGGAGAAAAATATACGTTATGGTGAAGTGGATATCAGCTCGGCAGGAGAACCGCGTTCGAATTAAAGTTGAATTCGTGGTATTCACTTCCGCACAAATAACATTAGGTAAAGTATCAAACCGTCACTTCTTACAGATATGAAACAAAAGCTACCACATGATCGCCCAAACGTATATCGTATGTCACTTAACTGAATGTTTGATACAAATAGAGGATAAAGAAAAATACAATGTATTTAAGAATAACTGATATAAATTTGTAGGCGAAAAATTTGATTAGTTCTTGTTTAAATTAACTTGTATATAAAACATCTGAAAAATATATATTTAGCGCTTTAGCAATATTTACTTTTACAGAAATGTCATTTACTGGAAAACAGTCGAACAAAATTGCAAACTGAATTTCTCAGAAAATTCGCTAAAATAACCTCAACAACAATGCGGATTTAGACACGACACAAAAAACTTTAAAGAAGAAGGATTGTGTGTGCAGTCCAAAAAGATGTGGACGAACACCCGTATCAGAATACTGGGTAGAGCAGTAAGTATATTGAATACTTGTGGAATCTCTCATGAGATTCGCATGTATTTGAGTTTCTTATATTTTAATGAATAAATCTTAATTTGCTCAACATTAAACCTGTTTAGTGTCATTTGCTTCGAGTATAGAATTCTTCTTTTTCTTGTAATATTTCAGGATGTGGGTGATCATGTTTATGCACAAGTTCCTTTTTTGTAGCACTTAATACATCTTGATTTTTTGCTATTTTCCCTTGTTTGTGCGATACCCTCATTCCCAATCTCACTATGTGTGTTATGCGTTGTTTTTACTCTGTCCTTCTTGCCTCCAACCTGCCTTTAGAGTATTATATTTTCCAAGCCATTTTTACAATATTATGCATTCTAGAAATATCAACGTTTCTTCTATGTGTTAAGTAAAAGTTTCTGTTTTATTTCCCTCTTCTATGAAACTTCCTTGTTGCTCACATGTGGGTTCATGCTATTGTCTTTCTCCTTCTGCCAGATCACTTTTCCGTTGCTTTTGTAATATATTCTGTTGCACACAAAAATATTATTTCGATCAAAATAGGAATGCACGCAATGACAAACAAAAGGGTGTTTACATTAAAGCAATGCGTTTTTATTTTGGTTGAGCCGACCGAAATATGATTTGGCATCAGAAACAATGACAAACTAATGTGTATTTGCATCAGGACAGCCGTTCTTAAGGTCAGAATATATAAAGCAATGACAGAGGAATGACATGATGTCAAGGAGAGTTGGCCGCAATGATAATGTGAAAATTATAAACAGATGCGCCTGGTTACAGATGATATAATAATGCTGAAATTCAAGGTATTTCAGCATATATAGGATCGGAATTTTTTCGATCAAACAGGTTGAACACAAATCAGATGACTGCTTTCTTCTGAGTGTCACTTTCCACAACACCGTCACGAACGTGACTAAAAGTATAAGATAATATTTTTATTTTATTCATTGTTCTTTGTTTTTGTTTATTCCTTAAGACAATTGTTGTTCTAGCAGCAGTAGCAGCAGTATAAGCCATATGCGAAGCGGTACATAACACTTCAAGATCATTCTTTGTCCGTTGGGAGATTTTTCATCAGTCTTTGACAACATTCAGGACTA
This sequence comes from Ascarosepion bandense, assembly GCA_037127315.1. Lineage (NCBI taxonomy): Eukaryota > Metazoa > Mollusca > Cephalopoda > Sepiida > Sepiidae > Ascarosepion > Ascarosepion bandense. Next base: position 1,267,537 of record JBBBDQ010001268.1, on the reverse strand, counting down.
ATATTACGTAGAAATTTAGCATTCTTTTCTTGTTTCTAACTAAATTTTAGTTTCTTAATATTCTACTTAAGTTTTGGAATGCAGTTTTGACTTTCTTATTATAACTTCGGATTTAGGTGTCACATATTTCCTCCTGTGTTAAAAAGCTTGCGTGATACTTAACTACTTGTAGATTTTTTTAAAATTTTAGTCCGAGATTTTTACTTAATAGGTTGGTTCTTTTCTCAATACATATGTATACTCAGATATTTCAATCTCAACTGATATCAGTTTTTCTTTTAGAAACATCAAATATATTTCACTTTCTATCAGTTAGAAATAGCTACTACTCAAAGAGATTCGAAATAAATTTCTTTTTAATTCATTATTCAACAGACGGCATATGAAAAAGCAAAGTAAAGCAGAAAAATGATAACATTTTGTCTTGAGCTCTTGACATTTTTTATTGAAGTGATGTGAGTGTCTGTGAACTTTTATTTAAAACCCATTAAAGGTTAATGCTAAAAACAGTAGATTGACTACAGAAATACGTCCATTCTTTATTCATAGATATGTCTAGACGATACGAGCAGATGCAGTCGTTTAAGTATAACGCATTTTATAAAGCTAGATACGCTTTAGCATATGTCTAACGTAAGAAGTTTGTATATAAGAACTGAAATCTGTATAACCCGATGTGTTTCTCTGTCTAAGCTGATGTCTGTATAACACTACTTGTCCCTCTCTATATATATGTTCAAATATTTGTGACCGTTTTTTTAATCTATCTGAATTGATATTTTTGTCACTATTACAGTTCATCTTCTTTTACAAAAAGCACCCAACCCTAAGGGTATTTGCTAGTAAGTAAAACGAATCCGATAGGAGACAGACCCTATGTACTACTTTTTTCTATTTGCTAGCTGTTATCCATTACAACTTCCAAACTTTAAGCTTACAGCACTTGTTCTGTCCAAGTGGTCAAAAGTCAAGTTACTAACAAAACTGAATATTGCTTAACGTCGATGATTGTACGAAAATCATTGTTACAATATGATATGGGAGGAATCTTGTATGGAAAAAAGATACATAGAGTAGGAGACATTAGAAATTTTAGAAAAGCCTAAAAAAGGAACTAGTATTTTGGGCAGGTAATAAATGCAAGAAAAGCGGGAGAAGAACAAGCTAATATCGTACTTGAGAAATTTGTATGTATGGATGGCCGGACAAAGACACAACTAACAAGTGAAAAGGCAAAGATTACTTTCAAAATTAGTGGCGCTCCACGATCAATCTACTCTGTAATAAACATTGTATATAAACGTATGTGTGTTTTGCTGCAGTGGATATCGGCTAGGAACGAGAAATAGGCGAGTAAGTTCAAATTTCACTTAAATTCATTTTATTCACTTACGCACAAATAACCTTTGGGAAATATATTAATACGTCATTTCCCCTCCAGCTACAGATTAAATAACAGGACAGTTTGGGTCCTATAGCTTTGGTTGGCAACAAGTCTACCGCAGAAATTAATGGCAACCTACTGGAAGAAAATCGTTTGCCCAGTCCGTTGTGTTTATTTCAAGACATGATCATTCAAATGCGTACGATGCTTACCTGAGAGAATGATATAAAATTATAATAAATGGGTTTGTGTCATATTCTTCACTCAGTGCGACATCGTTTACTTAGTAAAAACCAAGGTAGGCATCAGTTTCATATTAGTAACTGAAATTGGTTTCAAGGATTATTTTATGAGTGTCGTGCTTGTTATTCTTTTTTTTTTAACCCATCCACCCCAAGTAATGCTATAAAATCCCTCAGACGCTATGGAGATGGTAGTCTGTGGGGAAAATAATCGAAAAAATATCATAACCATAGAGGGAGAAACAAAAAATAAAACAGAATTAATTTCCGCCACTTAAGACATTCACATATATAACTCGGCAAGCCTTTTCTCGTCATCAATTCATAATCATTCTCTTCATGAAGATTTGGTAAAGAGTATATTTCACTGAAACAGCTTTTTCTCCAGATCTTTTACTCTGTCGTAACGAACGCAAGAAGATGCTATCTCGACGACTGCAATCATAACCTCTTCACGTGTAGGACCAACTGATGTGTACTATACAAATCCTCATAATAATTATCATCTTATGCTTTCCTGACACTAACTCCACACAGTAATTTCCTACCTTGAGTAGCTTTTGGGCTTGATACTGGATGAACTAAAATAATCTAACTAGAACATTTTGATCCAACTCTCGTAGCACAGCGTGAAATTTAAAATATCATAAAACGTACTGAATAAAGGAGAAATTGATTAGTAATAAAGAATTTTTTCTGAATGTTCTATGGCCCGACCTATTTTAAATATGTAGTGAAATATGTGATTATTTTTCATGGGTGGATTGGGGCCAGGAGAATGTTTAAAAAATTCTCTAGTCAATAAATTCTAATTCGTCATGATTTTGAAGAATTTCTGAAATTTCTATTTTCCCATAAAAGAATCAAATTTTGAATGAATATAAATTAATATTGATAGAAAAATCAGATAAATTATTTTATTAATTCCAAAATAACTTATTATCAACGTCGTGTATCGGGATGCACATATTTGTCAATCGTTGTTAATTCATGTCTTTTGTAATTTCACATCCAACATTACTTGGTTATTTGAATTACGTTAAATAATAGATGCAAACAAAGTTTAACTTTATTTTTTTTATTACAAAATTTAATTATATAAAATATATTTCATGTATAATTTAACAGGAAGGTAAACTTGTAATAATAAATATTTCACAAACATTTCCATTGGGAACAGGATGTCAAATTGTATTAAAAATGATATTAGTTTTTCATATTAATTTATTTTTAATCATTTCACCCCAAAGCAAAAAAAGAAAGCCATTAAGACCCAAGACTGAGTGTGAGAAAATATGATTCAGAGCAACTCTATTATGAAGACAGAACAATAAAAGAACAAGTAATAATTCATTTGAGGATTTCTATTATCTCACATTAATTCGTAGCAGGATGTCTTAATTTTTGCATTGTTGTACTTTGGTGATAGCGCGTTGAACATAATGGAATAAATATACTGAAAACATACATTAATTAGCAAAACATGTCAAGGAATCATAGCATAGATCTTTGGAGAAATATACATTTAGATAGATAGATAGATAGATAGATAGATAGATAGATAGATAGATAGATAGATAGATAGATAGATATGAACAGTCTGAGATAGATAGATAGATAAATAGATAGATAGATATGAACAGACTGAGATAGATAGATAGATAGATAGATAGATAGATAGATAGATATGAACAGACTGAGATAGATAGATAGATAGATAGATAGATAGATAGATAGATAGATAGATATGAACAGACTGAGATAGATGAGATAGATAGATAGATAGATAGATAGATAGATAGATAGATAGATAGATATGAACAGTCTGAGATAGAGAGATAGATAAATAGATAGATAGATATGAACAGACTGAGATAGATAGATAGATAGATAGATAGATAGATAGATATGAACAGACTGAGATAGATAGAGATAGATAGATAGATAGATAGATAGATAGATAGATAGATAGATATGAACAGACTGAGATAGATAGATAGATAGATAGATAGATAGATAGATAGATAGATAGATAGATAGAACAGACTGAGATAGATAGATAGATAGATTGATAGATAGATAGATAGATAGATAGATAGATAGATAGATAGATATGAACAGTCTGAGATAGATAGATAGATAAATAGATAGATAGATATGAACAGACTGAGATAGATAGATAGATAGATAGATAGATAGATAGATAGATAGAACAGACCTAGATAGATAGATAGATAGATAGATAGATAGATAGATAGATAGATATGAACAGACTGAGATAGATAGATAAATAGATAGATAGATATGAACAGACTGAGATAGATAGATAGATAAATAGATAGATAGATAGATAGATAGATATGAACAGACCTAGATAGATAGATAGATAGATAGATAGATAGATAGATATGAACAGACTGAGATAGATAGATAGATAGATAGATAGATAGATAGATAGATAGATAGATACGAAGAAAATGACAAAAATCAATATATAGATATGAACGGTATGACATAGAGAGATATGAACAGAATAACAGAAAGATCAGTCTGTTAAGTGCCATCCGCGATACGCGCTTGGGCGTTCAGTTCTCGAAAGAAACATGACTGCCTGGAGAGAATATTATCCCGCAGTAGTTGACCATTACATTCTCTGGTAGACTGGTTGCCAGCCAAGATTAAGGAACCCAATCTCTCCTGTTATTTAAGCCGTAACTGGAGGGAAGAGACGGATTATTTCAGTTGCCAAGTGTATTTACGCGTAAGGGAATGCAAGGAATTTAACTGGAATTCAAACGCGTCTCCCCGATTTTTCGTTCCGAGTTGATATCCACTGCACATTAGATAGATACATATCAATAATTACACGTAATCAATATACTGATATATATATATATATATATATATATATATATATATATAGATAGATAGATAGATAGATAGATAGATAGATAGATAGATAGAAAATATGAAAATATAGACATTTCAAAATGAAGAAATATAGACAGATAGAAAAGTAAGTAGATATGAGCAAAATTTTTGAAAAACAAATTTGTCTGGGGTGCGATAAGACGGAAGACTTTATCAAAAAGCGAAAAGTACGAAAGAAAAAGCAGTTAGCACTTAGGACCTACGGTTACTTACTACCTATTTCAACTGAAACAAATGAGACCATGACGTCAACTTAGTAAAGCGCTTAAATCCTGTAAGTTTATAAGGAAAATATATATTTATTTTATCATAATACAAAAATTTGGCACAAGGGCAAATTAAGTTATAAGGGAATGTTGGTCTTCAGTTTGGCTTATCTTAAACTTATTGAGCCAAACATCTTGCAGTCTTCCTTATATCAAATCATTATTTTTTTTATCTTATTTAATTCATTCATCATAATATGCCAAGTCATGGATTTTGCATAACTCCTCTCTGTCTATACAGTTTTCTGTGAGTGTGTGGAATAATATAACATCATCTAAATATAGAGTTAAGCTCATCAGAACAATTTATATGGAAGTATTTATAGAATATTCACAGAGAAACTACGTTAATTCAGTAAGTGACTGAAGCTGAGATGCCAGGTCAGTATCAATAACATTGTATTTTCCACCATGGATTTTAAAAAATCTCTAAATATATAGTAAGGGCACCTGTCAATATTCAAAGCAAGTACGAATGGTGGGCTTATAAATCTATAATTTGAGAGTTGTTGTGTAATGGATCACGCCTCGGATTGAGTAAACGGAAAAAAAATACGTATATAAACCTTTTTATACCAAATTCGTCTTCCATATTTTTGGCCAGCTACTGTAAATCATCAACAATGTCTTCGATAAGGTGTTGACAGCTGTGATAACAAGGCTACCCTAATTGAGAAAATGTTCTTTTGAAAAGTTTCAATCAGTTAGCAAGCAATTCGTGTTTCAGGGGAACTTCAGGTAAGTTTATATTCGTTAATTTAAATAAAATAATATTTTTGTAAGCTTTTTAAAACCGGGAATTGGCTACTATTCACAATCGATGAAAAATGGCGGAAAGTTTGAAATTTTAATTTTTTTAAATTTTAAACCTAATATTTTTTTATTCCTATCAGCATAATTTCGGTTAGAAATACACCAGGGTATTTTGCTTACTGTAATCTTGTAAATTTAATCTCTTGGCTTTCAATTAAATCTAAACTTATAGCTTCAAGAAAAGGTTTTTATTTTTAAAAATTTAATTTAAATTGAGGTATCGAAGATTTGATTGTAAGTACCTAGTTTTATAAATTCCGAGTCTGCCCGTATTTCTGTGTATTGCCGGTTGCTCTCTCTCTCTCTCGTGGAAGAGGTATCCGATATAGTCGTCTGTTCGATTAAATTATTTTATGTTTTTCTAGTATGAATACCCCGTTGTTTGCTTTTATAGATCCTGCTGCTGAGGTAGTCTTTTGTCCTCTTAGTTTCTTTATTTTTCTTATACATATCTCTTTTAATTTTCGTGCTCAGTCTCTCTATTTCGGCGCAATTGACGTTAAGCCATCTTTCTTTGAGCCATCTTTCTCTTCAACTGCTCCTTGTTTACGTGCTCAGTTTCTTGTATTCCGTTCAATGACTTTGCATTGTTTTCCGTCTCTCATCATGTCAAGAATCCCTTCATTGATCCACTCATTTTTTTCTGACGTGCTTTTTGGGATGATAAGTTTCGCTGATATCACTAAAGCTTCTCTCAGTGTGTCCGGTTTTGAGCTTCCGATTTCAATTTGTTATTCATATTATTTTTCACACTGTCCGTGTACATTTCCTGTATGTTCGTGTCGTTCTCGAATCTGTTGATCCGCAGTCTGGCTAAGTGTCTTTAATATTTGTAGTTTTCTCCTTAGTTTGCATATAATTGGCAGGTAATCGCTTCCGCGGTCAACACTAGGTTATGCAATGAAGGAGTGCGTTCTTAAATTGCCTGTTGATAGTTATATAATTAATTTAGTTTTCTTCTTGATTCTCCATGGAATTGTCGTCTTGCTTTTTCTTGAAACCAGGTATTGGTTATTATCTGGTCATTCTTGTGCACTATTGGACCATTTTCTCACCTTAGCATGGCCGACAGTTTCAACTTCCTTCTCGTGGTCAGCTTTGGCATTCAGATTTCCCATGATAGTTTTGATTTTTTGTGACTTTCGGTGAGCCTTATCATTGTCTAGCGTGGAGTAGAAGAATTCTGTTTATTCTTCTGTACTTTGTGTTGTCGGTGCATATAGCACTATAACCGATATATTAAAAGGCATCCCTTTCAGTTTAACCACAAAAAATATTTCAAATATTTAGCAGTATCCCAGAATATTGATATTCAGTCTGTTCATCTCCTGCTTGACATTCTCTAGTTGTCCGCAGTTGTTTAACGTCCTGACGCTACAGGTCCCCAAGGTAATCCTTTCTTTGTTGCGGGTAACGATTCAGTCACACCTGTTGCAAATGGCGTTCCTTCCAGCAAGAGACAGCTGAAATTCCTGAAGCATGAAATGTGGAAGTAGGGCTTATAGAACCTGATACTAACAGGCCAGAGAGAGGGGAAAAGAGACAGAGGATAACATATTTGAAGGCCCTAATCAGGTAGATGACGAATCGAGGGTTGCATGGTGTAATCGGAGAAGGCGTGCTAAGAGCCACCAGGGATAGGGAGACATGGAAAGCCATGATCGCCTACGTCCTGAAAGGACAGGGAACATAGAAGAAGAAGAAGAAGAAGTATCTAAAAACTTGTTTCCTCGTATTCAGTATCACACTGAATACTTTTTATTTTTTTTATCCTTTTGCGAATATAATTCTGTCGTCATCACTAATGGCGTTTCCGTTGTTCAGCCATCTCGTTTCACCTATACGTAAAATGTTTATCTTTAATTTTTTCCTCTCTTGCTACATATTTTCCGCTGTCCTCAGTTTTTCATCGTTCTGATGTTTCACGTCCTAAGTTTGGTGCAAACAGTCGCACGAAAACGTTCTTGTAACTCCTGTCTCTCTCATTCTTTTTTTCCAAAAATGTTTTCTGAAAAAAACTGTCATTTTTACGCTGTTTATGCGAACAGTCGCTGAAAGACAGCCCGGTGACATTTATTGCGCATGTACTTAACTGGCTAGGAATCAATGTCTTTAGGCTTAACTAGGGTTTATAAATTGATTGTATAGCGGGTTAATATATTGTTTTCCCGTTTGTAGTGGAGGGTAGTTGTATACTGTTGCAGGTTAACGGAATTTGGCCTTGTGGTAGTTAGCCCACTACAATCATAAAATGATTATAAATCAAGAAAGGCAATTTGAGTAGAAAAATAATATTTTAATATATACACATATCAATTAATGTTTTTACAATTGCAGTAATACTTGAATATAAGTCCAACGGAGGTTAAAATGTTCATGGCAAATAATAAGCTGAAAGAGATTGAAGGCATAGGAAAGTGAGTGCGTTGTAAGTAAGAAATGACTTTGATGTATTCGCTCCTTAGGTCAGTAAGTAATTTTGAGACAGGGAGAAGGAAAGAGAGGTGAAGGGAGGCAAATCTAGTAGCCGCTTGACTTAAGTCAAGGGAGGTACTAATCACGCTCTTCTGTCCGTCGGTCTGTCTCCTTCGGTCTGTCTGCTGGGTGCTTTCTGTCTCGACATTTTATATCTGCTTTTTGGATCAAAACCAGCTTGTTTGGGATTTCACACTTGGATTTGGTTCTGGGCTTACCATTGGCTGGTAAATAAAATTTGCGTACGCTCGCGAAATGGAAATTTGATATTTGATTATTTTTTATTTTTCAACAAGAATATCTGCGCGAACTCGGATGCGCACCGACAAGTTTGGGGCATTTGCTTTCTGGTCGTTAAAGTGCAAGCATCCGGTCCCTCGCTTTTGTTCGGTATCACCACAATTGTCTATGTCCATGAATATTCTTGGAAGAGTAGAGGAGCTTTCTTACATGAAACAATTTAGTATTTCTCAGTTATATAAAAGGATAGAACAGGCATCGGTGTGTTGTAATCACAACACTGTTTAGTCTAGTTATTATTTGGTTTTAAGATCAATTGTAGTGGATAATGTATTCGAACATTGATGACGTCATATATTCAACAAACCTAGAAGAAGGAAATTAATGGAAAGTAATTGAAACTCACCTGAAGCGAGCTGAATATGTAATGCTCCTCATGCTAATAACATTTCCACCGAGCTTCTCTACGGCATATGACTCCATTGAACGTCTTTTAATGTGTTCCTTTCGAATTTATATTAAAATTGGGGTCATCATGAGAGAATGTCTACCGTTTCCGGGCATTCCTCTCAACGGTTTCACTTGCACACCGGCTCCCCTCACTGATGTGAGGCCCCATTATAACGATATACAAATGTAGTTATACTTGTTCAAATGTCTAACGGCGAAATTAAATTTACGTAAGATTTCGATGACGGCAAACCTTGCGTTCTGGGAATACAACATAAACCTCATTACGCATTCACGATCAGTCATATCCGATGAAACACTCCATGGAATATTTCTTTTTTTCCATATCTACATAGAACTATTTTCAGTTATTTCTATGAGGTATTTTAGCCCAGAGATTGGTATAGAATGCCTGCAACGAAACGCCTTGCTCTAATTTCCACTGCTCTAACAATTACATTATACCCCTCCTTTATTAACTCTGATTTTAGATTTTCATATTTATTAGTTTTATAATCGTGGCTTTGTTTCATCCGGCTTTCATATGGTACTTTTAATTTAACCAGGATGATTTTATAGTTCACCCTTGATAAAAGAACAAAATCTGGTCGCAGACCATTACTTGATATTATTTTGGGTAGACATTACTTTAACCAGGAAGCCCCGCAAATACTCCCCAAATGCCATCAGAACTAAGGAGATTTTTTCAGGGCATATCTTGACATTTGGTTGTTTGCCGAGAACCGACACATCTTTTTCACTCTGCAACAAATTTCCCGGTTGAATTAGATGACTCAAACTTCATATATATCTTTATAATTTTGACCAGCTCATCCAAAACACTATTATGCCTCCATGTATATCTTCCATTGCCAAGAGCTGTTTTACAGGAACTAAGAACATGTTCTAATGTTTGCGGATTTTTCTTACACAGCGAACAAGTAAGATCATTCTCTTTCTTTCATTTAACGAGATTGTTCTTAGATGGTAGCAGGTCTTATGTAGAACTTATTAAAAAAAACTCAACCTGAGTGAAGCTATCTGCCAAATGTCCTTCCATGTAATAGATTTCCACAGAGCCTCCTCCCAGTTTGTCCATTGGCCTTGTTGGGATTGTTAAACTCCTTTTACGAGTCTTTTATTATCTTCTTCGTTCCTTACATTTTGAATGACGATGTCTCGGTGATATTCACCAGAGGTTTTGATCACCATTGCCTTTCATTTAGTCCTAATCCTTGTTTTCCTGCTGGAGTGTATCCGATAACTTCATTGAAAGGTAGATTATCTTTAGCACTTGTTACTGTCTCTCTGACTTTCCACTTTCTGCCTGTTTTTAATGTAGGATATAATGCTTTTTTTGCTTTATCCTTATAGTCATTCTTTTATCGGATTTATATTCCTCCACAATCAATTTAAATGGTAACTTTAGCTTTGCTTGTCTGCAGTACAATGCAATATCAGACAAACTGGAAGCAAACCCAACCATTTTCGCATATATTTATTTATTCTTTTTTCCAAGGACTTAATTGTATTTATTCCAAATTCGTATACAAGTAGGAGCCATATTACCACTGGAATGAGTACATGCTCTAAGCATAATACCTTGTATTTTTCTTTTAGAGAAAAAAGATCTATCTTATGGATATATTCTGGTAATGACCTAGATATCTCTTTTACTTGGCTGGTATCTTTTAAGGATTGATCGTACCACCTAAACTGTTTACTGATTTTTCTGATATACTATGTATTCTTTGACCATCTACTACGAAATTTATGGTTTTATTCAATTTTCCTTTTCCTAAGAGTAAGACATCTGGAATTGTTTGATTTAAATTTCATTCTACAACAACCTATTAGGTCGTCCATCAAACTTAATATCTTCCGGGTTGAACTTACTTTGGATGAGAGGATTGTAGTCTCATCCATGAACGCCTTCACTGGTGGCATTTGACAACGTCCACCAAGTTCAACAACATCAGCCTTGTTGTATGTCGCTTTCAGAATCAGCTGCATTGCTAGAACGAATAGTATTGGTGACACTGTACATACCATCGCAATTCCAACTTCAAGTCTATTCCACTTAGTCGTAAAGTCTTTTGTAGTGAAACACATGAAGATGAAACTTAAATAAAACAAACAACAAAAATGTTGATGACAATTCGAGATTGAAATGCTTCCGAGAAGACAAAACTTGATTAAGGAAATTTGGTTGTATTTGGATGATATGAAAGATAAAATAGATCTACGGTCGGCAGTTTCTTCTGGAAATATTTGTCCGCTAGGATGGCAAGCTTAGCACTTTTACAAAAAGTGATGAGCACATTTTTCACCACCCACAAAGGCAACCTGTGATTGTATTTTATCTCTTCGGAACAGACCTTACGTACTCTTTAAGCAAGGTCAGGAGGAGATAATTCTAAGTCTTTTACTTTTGTCCAGTTTTACCCACAAGGCTAGGACCAAGCAGTATGGTAATCGGGCAGTCCCTAGCAAAGCCACACGCTACGATTGTCATACCAAGCCGATATTATCAAGAAAATAGCTATTTGGCTAATCGACCATGTTGCGATTCAAAACCGTATCTCATGGTTGAAATATTAAATTTTTAAATAATCGGCAATAACTTATATGAAAATAATTATATAATTATTAAAGAATGGGATGAATTATTTCATAAATTGTTTAGAAAATAACTGTATATAGTTCGAAATGTTAGAAATAATTCATAAATGCGTAAAGATATCAGCGCGAATCTTATATAAAATTATATATTGAATTTGACATCAGCAACATAGTTCTCGGATTTACTGATTACTTAAATCATGTAAACAGAAATGTCATCCGTGTCATGAAAATTTTTTAAGGCTACATCTTCTATATATCAAATCACGGGATGAATAGACAAAGCATTCAGTTGGAAGATTCGCGAGGCGTGCTGTTCACAGAGTTAGAATTGAAACAAGTAATATCAAGTAGACTGAAGAACATTTGGTTGTAAAATATTGTCCGCTTGAGTTTCTCTTTAAAAACATCTAAAAATATCGCTGTTAACAAAAATACAAACAACAAATGTTTTTTTTAAATAGTGAGAACTAACACGATTTTCATTTGCAATATCAAACACGCATTTTCCTTATTTTGTTCAAATGTTCCTTCCAAAACGACACACTTGACAGATCCCAAGAACTTTTCTAAAATGTCATCAAACCGTAGAATGAAAATGAAAGCTTATCCATGGAATATATATATATATATATATATGTATATATTGTAAAATTTAGCCACCCATTACTCTACAAGGCAATATTTAGCAATCATTGGTCAAAAACCAGTATTTGAGTCGGTTGAATTTTGTAAATTATTTCACTTAAACGAATGTTTCTCATGAAATTTGGTTTCTCAGGACAACTAATTTTTTTTTTATCCTTCTTTCCATCATTTATGCGAGGGTAAGTGATTCTTAAATTTTTATATAATTTGGTGCCGAACTTTACTAACTTCACTGTATCGTTGTTTACGTTATTGTACGGTCCATTTTGGTTATTGCTAATCTTGATATTTCTATACATATATATTTGGATTAATGCAAAATAAGCTTATCTTAACCGGCACGTTTCGTCCTCTTAGACAATTTATGGAAGCATATGCAAAGATTTTGTAAGTATTTATCTAAAATGAATAAAACGAGAGTGCGTAGTACACACACACACACACACACACACACACACACGCACACACACACACACGCGGGCGCGTGCGTGTGCGTGTGCGTGTGTGTGAATAAATATTTAAATGACTATGGATTGGGATTGATTTATGTGTTGTATATAATTTGAATAACATGAAGTTATGGATTAGTTTAGGCACTGAACTGTATTACCTGTTTCAACTACACCGCTATAATCTTTATTAAGTATTGGACTCACTTCTACAAACATGCCTGATATTTCCTCTAACCTGATGAATATTCTGTAGCACTTTTAACTGTATAAAATGGTTAAAATCTAATAATTTCTAATTCCCCAGATAACGAAGCAAGTCGCCATTCCTATTGTTCTATATAGATACATTCTATCTGAAGTTTTTACACAGACAATTACACACACACACACACACATACACACACACATATACACACACACGTATATTAAGCCTACAGACCAACAAAGGACACATTTGGTCATATTTCTCTGTTCCACCAAGAATATTCTAGTAATTCAGGTATATACCTTTTTACACAACTGTTATATATCGATCTTACTATATGAAAATGAATAATGAAAAACTTCCTTTATGAATTAGAAACTCGAAACAACACCTATACATTTATATACAGAGATGCTGATAACAAAATAGATTTAAAATGGGAGAAACGAGGAACGTTTAATCTAAACTTATTTATAAATGGAACTTTGTCTGTGCGTGTGTGTCTTTGTGTGTGTCCGTTACCTATACACTCCGAAACGGCTGAACCGACTTTCTTGGAAATTTAGGCAGTTGTACTAAAAGCGTCTGCGAGTGTTCTGAGCTAGATTTTGTGTCGAGGTACCCCCGATAAATATCGAAAATCGATAATCGAAAAAATCGGGTTATAGAAGGAATGGTCACATTTTAATCAAATTTGATACACTCATAGACAAAGACATAAGAAAAGTTATTAAGAAGTTTCAAGGTTGCAGTTCTTGCAATATATGCAGAAAATCGATAATATATATATATATATATATATATATATATATATATATATATATATAAATCATGATTTGTGTGTGTGTGTGTGCGTCTGTGTGTGTGTGTGTGTGTGTCTGCTTATCTGTCTGTATGTCCTTTATACAAATCCACAATTTTTATCCAATTCTCACCAAATTTTACACAAATATTCTTTAGGCTGAGTTTGAGTTCCAGGACCATGTATTTGTTTTAAAGCTTTCAATACACGCGAGCAACGCCGGGCTAGACTGCTAGTAAGGAATAAAAACAAAAAGACACGAATAGAAAAAATGAGTGGGGAAGAAATTGACTGGTTGTCCACAATAAATTTTGATAATATATCATTCAAATAAAGTCAGCTTGTTACCTTCCGAATACACTTGTATAAATATAGAGCAGACTAAGCTCTGGAAATGATAGTAAGTGTAAAAATATTCTAAGATTTACAAAGGCTAAGAACTTCAAGAAAATCTTAATCGCCAACGTACTACGAGATAAAAAGAAAATGTATAACTGGAATTGGGAATACAATTTCATGAGAAAAATGACTGAAACCGAAATGCTAGATCACGACAAATAATATTGCAGATACTTTTTTACAGATATATATATATATATATATATATATATATATATATATATATATATATATATCTGTAAAAACGCATATTTCGATGTACATGTGGGCTTCTAAGGAGAATCAAATAAAAGAGAAGAAATTTTTTGTGGGGTGGGGTGATATTTCGATTGCCTACTACAAATGTCCGTCCTAATATGGACATGTGGACGTCTACGGAGAATCAAGTAAAAGAGAAGAATCTTTTCGTATGGGGGGTGATATTTCGATTGCCTACTATTTTACCATTTACAATAAATGAATTTAACATTGAGTTCTCTCGAGTTCGTCGCTTTTGGAATTTACCTAGATTACATAGCAAGTGTACTATATATATATATATATATATATATATATATATATATATATATATATATGTTATATAATTACTTATTCTGTGGTCATAATTAAATTACACCAGTACATAGTTGTATTAAAAAGTGTTCAATGCAATCATATTGTAGAACTTTTGAATATTTTTTCATTTGTAAACGAGTTATTACGTGACCTAGGTTTCTACCATGTGGCGTCTTCAGGCATTTTACATAACTGATTTTACCGTTTGTTTCTGTTCTTTGTTTTTGTTTTTTGTAAGACACACACGTAACTAGGTTTTATATGAACGCGCAATTTTTAAAAAGTAGAACTTATATCGTTTTCACCCATGTTTGTATCAGCTTCACAGTTATTTTATGGTATAGTTACGCTGAGTCATGATTTCTGTACATTTATTCAGTGATTCAATCTTGTTTAGAAATAACGTAATAGCTAAATTTTCTTCCTGGCACAGCCTACATATTTTGCCACCGTGGTACATCTTGGGAGTTTTCACTATACTCAATGTTATATATATATAGGAGAGAATGGCAACCGGTGAAGACGGAGATTACAATGCAAAAGATATTATCTAATTAATATAAAATATAGATTAGATATAGAAATCAATGGTTATTATTTAAATATATATATTAAAAGGAAACCCCAGCACATAACTAAACGGTTATAAATCTAATATTTATTTCAGCAATTATGAAAACTATCTCGATCAAACCGCTTAGACATTTATTTATTCACAAGTCTGAACGAAGCAATTGTAAAAATTGCTGAAATAAATTCTTGATTTATAATCGTTTAATTATGTGTTGACTTTTCCTTTCAATATATATATTGAAAGGAAAAGTCAACATATATATATATATATATATATATATATATATATATATATATAAATGAATTGCTTGAACATTATTTTTTATCGATATTCTATTTAAGTAGATATTCAGTTTTTTTTTTATTAAACAGTATTATATATTTATATCTACCGACCTGAATATTTACGATAAATTTTTATTGCGAAAGTGGTGTGTGTCATTCGGCAGGATTCGAACCTGCGAACCCTATCTATATAGGGGAAGCTATCGTTTATATATATATATATATATATATATATATATATATATATATATATATATAATATTATTATATAATATACGCAGATTATCACATAGCAGCAAATTATATGTCTCTAAACATCTACATGAATGCAGTAACGGCCTATTTTCATTCCAACCAATCTATCAAAATAATAATTATGAGATTCTGCTAATGCAGGAAGAAAGATTCATAAAAAATACAAACATTTGCTGAACAAAACAACATCAAAAACAAACACACTGAAAAACATACAGAAACACGCATACATATACTCATAGATAAAAAAAATACACACACCAATCTCAAAAGTAAATCCAATTCATACTAAATAAATAAATAAATATAAACACACACACACACACACACACTCAAACAGACACATAGAGACACACTCACAGAATACAATCCAACTAACACACACCGAAAAACACACAGAAACACGCATACATATACACGCAATAAAAACATGCATACATATACACACAGTAAATAAAAAACAAACGGACATAAATAAAAGAGGCCCTCACACACACACACACACACACACACACACACACACTAACACAAAGACACGAAATATGACCATACCCATAAGATAATAAAGAGGCTCCAGAATGCCTTAAGACAACCTCTTACCCTTTCATCTGTTTGTTTATTTATTTAACTGGTCAATCCATTAGGACACATGCTGACAGAGATGAGAGCCGATTCAAACAGCATTGAACTCACATTATTCTAATTTAATTTATTTTATTATATACTTTTTTATTTTCTTACTGTCCTTATTTTTGTATATATTTTTACTGTTCTTATTTTCCACATACCTCCTATTAACTTTAAACAGAATGATCAGATACTCAGAGAAACCCAATCGTAATACAACGAATTTGTTCGCCTGAACAGAGTCCATTTTAGACTTGAAACACGTGTGGCGCAAACCTTGACAAATTAATACTCCATATCTTGTACGAATACCAAACAATAAATATATATTTTAAAGAAAACGTTCACGGCTTCTCACACTTTTTATTATATATATATATATATATATATATATATATATATATATCCTTCTCAGTCTGCCCATATCTATCTATAAATAATCTATCTCTCTATCTACCAATGTTCCTGTATTTTAATATATATATATATATATATATATATATATATATATGTGTGTGTGTGTGTGTGTGTGTGTGTGTATGTATATATATATATATATATATATATATATATATATATATATCGATATAAATGTCTATTCTCAAAAAGATCCATGTAATGATTTCTTTAGTGACTTTGCAATTTAATATATGCACTGAGTAAATCTTTTATAAATTCAACGCACAATACCGATGGTGCAATAATGCAAAAATTAAGACACTCGTCTGCGTAATTAATGCGAGACAATTGAACTACTCAAATAAATAAAAGTAAAATTAATGTAATCTATGTTATCCAAAACCTTCAGAAAGGAGAATAAATTTATATGATCCACGCATTTTGGAAATGCGTATTGCCTAAAATAGAACAGATCAAAAAGTTTCAACGATGAATAATGCTTTCGCATTCCTACGATTTCATTACTCGGAGTATTTTCCTCGTCTACTTTTCAGTTTTTGAATTGATGAGATTAAGTGTTTCTCTATTTCATATTTTATTCGCTGTCTTTTCTTCCTTTACGTTTCTCTTTCACACAAACCCTCAGTAGAAATGAAAAGCAGAAGAGACAGAAAAACGAAAGCTGTTGGTTGAATCAAATTAATAATGGCAGCAGATGTAGAGACAGTTGTCCGAAAAAAGAAAACAACAGCATATGGAACAATTATAAATAAATAACAACAAATTCATCTAGCATACCAAGTAAAATGCTATGTAGCTCGTATAATCTCCAATCGATAACGCCCGAAAAATCCTTCGACTGGATGTTTGGTTTGGTTTCTTTTGTTTTATGGCATATCTGCTTCAATGGGTTATTTAATGCCGACGTAATATTGAGGATAGATTTTTATGAATATAATATGAATTCACTGTAAGATATCAGTTTGTAGATCAGGTTTCATCGACGTATTTATTGTAAACAGGATTTTTTTTTCTCGAGCCTCAAATGCATTGCTGAGTATTTTTTTAAAAAGTATTGCTAGTGAAGTTTGTGTTTTTTCAAAAAACGTCTGTCCTTCTGTATGGAAGTAATTGCTGAACGATCTCAGCAAAGATGAAGGAGAGGCTTGAGGCAGCAGAAATATGGTTTTACAGAAGAATACTGAGGATACTATGGACAGAGCACGTGTGCAACCATGAGGTGTTGGAAAGGACGCCAACGGGAAGACAACTGACAATAAATATCAGGAAGAGACAAATGAGGTTACTGGGATACGTAATATGGAAGGAAGGCCTGGAGAGCTTGATACTCACAGGTTGGATGAGTGCAAAAAGAGACAAGGCAAACCAGCGCGAGTCGTACTTGTTAGGTTTGAGCCAATATTTGATCGAGCGGGTTTCCTTAGAGAAAAATTATTGAGAGCGACACGAGACAGAGCAAAGTGGAAGTCCATGACAGCCTACGTCCTGAGGGGACACGCCACATGAAGAAGAAGAAGATTATTGTTAATATTTAACACTATATTTTTGGTAATTTTATTAAAAATATGTTTATGTTTTCATTGTGTATTGACCACAATTTTAAGGTTAACTAATTTCCCACAGATTAGACTCTAACATGTGCTACCACTCCAAGTGAGGGTGAACTTGTGAACAACACTGGTTCCACGATACATTTAACCTTCTAATCAGAGGCCTTGCTACTCGATGCAGTTTATCGTCATGTCCAAGATCCAGATCTAATGTTTCGTTATACCTAGACCGACCATCAACTGGTTAAACAGTTTAACCCGAAACGTATTAGTAACATAGTAAATATAAATAATATTTGAAGACTGTATATGCTTGTGTGCAAGTCGACTTCATATATAGTGCAACCACTGAATTTTTTAACATGAATTTTAATAACATTTGTCTTCGTCACCTAAAATGTCTGTTGTTTTTTATTCTTCTTCCAAAAAATATTCTCTGTATACTGGTATATTTTACATAAACAATAACGATCAAACATTATCGCTGTATATTGGGGCATATTTGGGAAATAATTACGATCACGTTCTAAAAATACTTATGGAAGTTACAAAAATGTATGAAACAAAATATTCATACTATTTACATTGTTTGGATTATTGTCCTAAACTTTATTACCATTATTATTGAGACCTTAGTTTTATAAGTCCCAAGAATTAATGTACTGATGTCCACAATAAAACATGGCTCAGTGGATATAGACGTTGGTTTGTTGCAGTAATTGACACAAAATGGTGTGAGTTCAATACTAGACTTTCTTCGCTACTAATGGTGAACAAATAACTTAAAGAGTTAAGTAAAAGGAAGATGACTATATTGCTACTAGAAGTTGCATTGCAAATGGAATGAGAATGATATATCCCAGTGATCTAAATAAAGGGTTCGGTTCGAAATTTCTAACACCTGAGTAACGGCGGAGCGTACAGCACCCAAAACCGCGTAATAATGGCAATGAAGATGAGGACAATAGTCCGAACAATATAAATAGAGTTATGTTAAGGGAAGATAACTATATGGTTACTAGAATGAAGATAACTATATATCCCAGTGATCATAATATAGGGTTCAGTACAACAGCCAAAACCTCGTAATAATGAAAATAAAGATGTAGACGATAGTGTGAACGATGTAAATCAAGTTAAGTGCAGATAACTATATGTTTACCAGAAGTGCCATTGCAAATGGACTGAGAATGATATATCCCAGTGCTCATAATATAGGGTTCAGTAAAACAGCCAAAACCTCGTAATAATGACAATAACGATGAATACAATAGTCTGAACAATGTAAATAAAGTTAAGTTAAGGGCAGATAACTATATGGTTACCACAAGTGGCATCCCAAAAGGAATGAAAATTAAATATACCAGTGATCATAGTATAGGATTCAGTACAACATCCAAAACCTCGTAATAATGACAATAAAGATGAAGACAATAGTGTGAACAATGTAAATAATGTGGAAATAACTATATGTTTACCAGAAGTGGCATTGCAAATGGAATGAGAATTATATATCCCAGTCATTATAATATAGGGTTCAGTACAACAGCCAAAACCTCGTAATAATGACAATAAAATGGAGACAATAGTCTGAACAATGTAAATAAAGTTAAGTGGAAATAACTATATGGTTACCAGGAGTGCCATTGCAAATGGAATAAGAATAATATATCCCAGTGATCATAATATAGGGTTCAGTACAACAGCCAAAACCTCGTAATAATGACAATAAAGATGAAGACAATAGTGTGAACCATGTAAATAAAGTTAAGTTAAGGGCAGATAACTATATGGTTACCACAAGTGGCATTGCAAATGGAATGAGAATGATATATCCCAGTGATCTAAATAAACGGTTCGGTTCGAAATTTCTAACAGCTGAAGGAGGCTGGAGCGTACAACGTTCAAAACCTCGTAATAATGGCAATAAAACTGAGGATAACAGTCAGAACAATGTAAATAATGTAAATACCAACTTATCTCAGAAGGACAGACTATTCATTTTTATTAGTAAATGTGGAATCCTTAGATGAGTTTAGGTAAATAAATCGAATCAAGTTAGCAGACAATTACTAGAAGAATCAGAAAGAGAAACAGAATATTTAGTGTAACAAAATTAAAAATTAATAGTTTCGAATTTAAAGAGAATTAACATAAATATAAAAAACTACGAATAGCAGGAGCCAAGTGATATATACATTTTTCCGCAGTATATTCATTTCACTGTCACCGCGTCCTTATGGGCGAAGCATTGCCTCCCAATCTCTAATCCTTGTCTACCCACAGACAAATCGTTGCAAACCACTTGCTATTTGCATGGAAGATTTATGGAAGTTTTACATTCCGTACTTTTAACTGTCACGGCTAAGACCTGAAAAGTAGTTCTCATTGTAGTGAACTCCCGTCATTTTTTTTCTATTGCAACGTTGACATTTAAGTTCGGACAATCACTAAAAGAATGCGTGGACCCGTAAAATGTTAAAACAATAAATATTTTGTTTGTTTTTATCTAGTTTATTATCACTCCAATTAATTTTAATAATACCATCATTTTTGCGGCTGTATATTCGGTGATTTAAGTCTGGATAATGATAACTGACATGAGCTCAAAGAAAGCGTGGACCGATAAGATGTCGCTAATCCAATAAATATTATATCTGTTTTTATCTAGTTTATTATCATTCTGTGAATAGCAAATGTGAAAGCAAACCTATAATATATTGTTTCGTAGTCTGAAGGATTTAATTGTCGAGTTAAATTTGCGTATGGCTGTAAAGATATTCTTTTTTATTTTAATATATTTGTAAATTATGCAATGCTATAATATTTATCTTGATATTTTATATTTATTTATAGATTTTTCATATATTTGGAAAATCAGTCTGCTATTCTATTTCGCGTAAAAATTTAAATAGTCCCAATACTTTTCTCTAATATTTTAACAGAAATGGCCAGAAGATTGCGAGGTTGCACGATTTGAAGTCAGTTATTTGATTTTTCCGTCCTTGAACACTCCTAAAAAACCGTATCACCTGAATCAAATAGATATTTTGATAAAACTTCATTGTTTGCAAGTCACTTATTTGTAATTTTCAATATATTGTATTAAAAAGTACTCACTTCGAAAAAGTAACATCCATTTCAAAGGGGTCAATGTAATTTATAACAAGTCCTAAAAGACAATTTTCTGTTAACTTGTTTTCACAGTGACTACCAATTGAACTTGAATAATATTTCCAAACTGGGGACTTTGTTATTTCATTCAAAGACCAGCAAAAACCACCATCAGTATTTGATTTTAATCCAGGCCATTCATTTTTCTTAATGGTATGTTTTAACGTTTTGACCCCATTACCAAACCATCTTAGAAATAGGGTATAGAATTCCATATAATGCACAGAAATAAAGTTTTAGATTTGGGTGCAATCGTTGAATTTATATTACATTATGATTAAGAAAAATGCTTGAATACTTGTAAAGTAGGAACCGCCACTAAATCGTTAAAAGAACAGCACAGTATGAATAAGAAAATGTCCCAGACTTGATAAAAATAAAATTTGCTAATTTTCCAAAAATAATATCACAAAGATGTATATTTTATTTTTGCAAGATTTTTAAAACCTAGAATTAACATTTATTTATAGTTGGCGGCAAAATTCAAACATTGAAAAAAAAATCTCATACTTTTATATTCCAATCAATATAATTTATGTTTGAAATAAACCAGAGATTAATTTGCTTAATAGAAATAGTATATATAATTATTTAGCTTTCAATTAAATCTAAAATAAAAATTTCAAGAACACTTTTTCATTTTTAAAAATTCAGTTTAATAGCAACGATGCAGTTTTTTTAATATTTAGTGGAGGTATCTATTGTAAAGTCATATGGATGTTTACTAGGAAATGCTTGAACTTACGTAAAAGAAAACAGTCGATTGTACATATTTGCTAAAGTTAAGCTCACTCAACAGCTTCTAATGGCGTAATTATATCAAAGACAGCTTGTGGTGAAGTCTTTCAGTTAAGTGTCATAGGTGATACACGCTTAGGCGTTCATATCTCGAAGGTGACATGACTGAATGGGTAGAAGATTATCCCACAGTAGGTTGCCATTACTTTTGGGGGTAGACTGTTTGCCAGCCAATACTATAGAACCCAATCTGTCTCTTACGTCAGGTAATAAACGGATTAATACATTTCCCAAGAGTATTTGAGAGTAAGTGAATGTAATGAATTCAACTGGAACTTGAACTCCGATCCCCGATTTCGAAATCCAGTTCGATTCCATGCATTCACTTACAAGCAAATACCCTTAGGAAAGGTATTAAGTGTATTTGCGCGTAAGTGAATGCAAAAAGTAAACCATTAAAATTATAAGATGGAAAAAGACATATATTTCTGGATAAGTATATCTCATAGGACTAATTATATTTGAGCCTTTTAGATTATTATCGTGTACACTTAGAAAAAATTATGAAGGGAGAGTTCTTTGCAAATTGAACACCCACAAGATATACTGAAAGCGAGACATGCATGAAGAATTATTAAGTAACCTATTTAACATTGAACAAATTAATGGAATAATAGAAAGAGGGTGATAGCAGAAACACAGCTTATTGATCTAAACGGTAGAGAAACATATTCGGTCACTTTCTCAAGGTATATTTTTATCTGTCGTGTCCAGTCAGGACGTAGGCCATCATGGGCTGTCATTTTGTCTTGCCTCTTGTCCTTTGTCGTTCTCAATATTTTTCCTCTTCCCAATCCCAGCTCCACCATCCACTTGCTCAATGCTATCAAATATGTCTCGCACTACTTTCCCCTACCTCTCGTTCCCTCTATACGTCCTGTAAGTATAAAATTCTCCAAGCCCACATTCCTCTTTAGGTGTCCCAGAAACCTCAAGAGCCTGTTTCTGATGCTAAGTTTAAGTATATCTTCTTGTTTATATCCCATTCAACATATGGTACTTGCTCACGTGATCGGTCCATGGTATCCTGAACTTTTTTAGAATCTGTTGAAACAGACTTTTGTTGATTCATCTTTGAAAAGATCGTCCAACATTCGCTGCCATATAGAAGGACTGATAACACACATCAATTTAGAACTCTTTTCATTGCTTCCAATGAGAGCTCCATGTGTCACAGAACACTGGTTAGTACTTGAAATGCGTCCATGTGCAACCATGTCAATGCGTCTTTGGATTTCAGTGTCGCATTTTCTATCCTTAGTCGGAAAACTTCCCAGATAATTAATTACCTGTTTTTTTAGTTTTTCCAACGTGTAGGTGACACTTTTGAATCATTTTTTTTTCACTTTTGACTATGCATTCAGTGTTCTTGAAGTTTATTCACAGTCCTTACTTTATCTTGCTAAATTCTGTAGGAGATCCTAGATTTTCCATTACGTGTCAGCTCTCAGCAATGTCTCATGCGCGTAACTTATATTGTTCAGTTTGTGGCTGCCAATAACGAATCATGGTAAGGATTTTATTTTTCTCAGAATCATTATATACACACATGTATTATACATAATTTAAGAAATCCACTTTTAGATAAAATTAATATATAAAAACCCTTGTTAAAATGAATAAAACAATTCAATTCTGCTTTCAGAAAATGATAGTTTTGAGATGATACCGAGCAAAAGCGAGGGACCGGATGTTTGCTCCATAACGACCAGAAGGCAAATGACAAAAAGTCGTCTCTGCGCAGGTGGATTCGCGCAGATGTTCCGGTTGAAAAATAAAAATTAATCAAATATCAAATTTCTATTTCGCGAGCCACGCGAATTTTATTAACCAGCCAATGGGAAGCCCAGAATCAAATTCAAGTGTGAAATCCCAAACGAGCTGCTTTTGATCCAAAAAGCAGATATAAAAAGCCGAGACAGAAAGCACTTAACAGACAGACCGACGAAGAGACCCAGAGAGACGAATGTAATTAGTATCTGCCTTGACCAAGTCAAGTGGCTACTATGCTCGTCCTTTCACCTCTCTTCCCTTCTCCCTGTCTCAAATCTACTTACTGATCTAAGGAGCGACTACTTCCAAGACATTCCTCACATACCTCCGCTCCCCATATCACCTAAGCATTAAATCTCTTTCAGCTTATTATTTGTCATGAACATTTAATCTACGTTGGACCTATATTCAAGTATTGCTTTAATTGTAAAACATTAATTAACATGTGTATATATAAATGTTATTTTCAACTCAATTTGCTTTTCTTGATTTTATAATCATTTAATGACTTGTAATGAGCTATATACCACAAGGCCAGATTCTGTTAACCTGCAACAGTGTACAATTATCCTTCACTAGAACGGACTCGCACTACAACGAGAAAAAGGAATGGACAAGATATCCCCTATAGTTTAACACATGAAATCATTATAAAAAGAATTTTCTGCTACCGCAAAGAGAGATATCGAAATAGAGAAAAAGACAGAGAGTTAATTATGTTACCTACTTTAGCCTAATACGGGAAATTTCTTTGGCCCTGTAAACACCTCTGTAAAATAGAGGGACTTTGTCAATGTAGATTACAATTTGCGACTTTATTTCCTTTTTCAGTAAAGCGTCATACACGATACACGATAGATGGATAATGTCGAAGTCTTAACTGGTTAAGGTAGAAGAAGGTTATCCTTTATTTCGTTTTAAGAACTCAATCTCTCATGCTGTTCAATTTAACGTTGGAATGGAGGAGAAATGGATTAATTCTTTTTCCCAAGGATATCGGCACGTAAGTAAATGCAACGAATTCAAATCGAGAAAAGTATTAGTCCGTCTCTTCCCTCTTCAGCAGTGGGTTAAATAGCAGGACAGATTTATTTCCATATCTTTGGTTGGGAGCTAGTCTAGAGCAGAAAGTAATGGCAAACTATTGCAGAAAAATCATCTGTCGAGTCAGTCAATTCTCATTCGAGTGTATTATGAATGGCACTTAGCCAGCCTATATTTTGTTGAACCTCCTCTGTATAATTGGCAAGCAGGATCATATCAAATAGATTTTTTTTGGATCATTATCTCAACATAAATTCCCTGTTTACAAAAAAAAAAACACTCATTATATACAAATGTATTATACCGATTTTACAAAAAAGAAAAATAGATGAATTGATGATTAATATAGAAAAATCTGTAGCGTAGTCTATTAATTTCAGATTAGTTCAAAACCAAATATCTTCAGAAATTATTCTCGTATATATAACAGTATGCTTACATACAAATTTACTCTGGAGGGAAACATGTGTAGCGTTTTCTGATCATAGTCAATTACAGGATCTATCTTAGAAAATATATTCGTCTTAATAATTTCAATTTTCACAATACTAAACAAAATTTGAAACACACTCGCGGAGCAAACGAAACGAAAGCAAAAGAAAAAATATAATATGAAAATAGCTCGATGTCTGCGGGTTTCTGGAAAAGTTACAAACTAAAGTTTTAAGCAAATATATTAAAAATTTAATAAGTAACCTATCTTGAAAAATTAATTTTATTTTCCATTTCCTCAGCTATATTAAATTTTATTATGTTTGCATAAAAAGCATATTATCTACATATATATATATTATCTTCGTCTAGATGTTGACTAGGTCATAAAGAAGCGAACTTCAATTTCAGTAAAGTGCCGGACTTGGACTCAGATTGTAACGGAAAGAAAACAAAAATAATAGTCCGGCTTTGCTCAGTTTCTGTTCCAAATATATTGGTGATATCAACGACGGGTAGAATAATATGCAAGTTGAGAAAAGACTGACTCAGCAACAACAGAATAAAGTGACAAACGACAGTTTGAATATTAAATACAGGTTTGTTTTTTAAATATACATATAATTTAAACGAGTTGTGTTTGATAATGGGAAGGGAATGCATTCTGTGCTATGAGTGTACTCAATACATATAAAGATATACTCCTGTTTGGGGCAAAGAAAATATAATGTCCGAAGGATAAAGTTTGACAGCTTCATCTGACCATCGAATATCTTCCAGTTCTGAATGTAAATATATTATTGATCGTACTTGCATATGACTCTCCTCAGAATTCAAGTGGAAAGGTAAATATCTTTCCGGAGAGACGATTACATCAAATGGAAGGGTATTTTGTCATTTGAAATTATTGAAGCCGAAGATCTATATCACTGGTTTCTTTCCAACTTTTTACCAAGGTTCCGCTTGTACGTCCGAACTGATTCACGTCCATTCCGTTTCTCCCACAACTTTTCCCCTTTTATCTTTGGCCATCACGTAGGTCAAAATGTTTCCAGTTTTTAATTCAAAGTGACCGTGTCTTGAACATCGTCGGCCAGTCAGTTTCTCCTACTACCATTATTCAACTTAGTGTGGAAGGGGGAATTTGTTTTGCTGCCTAACACTCTCATATTTAAGGAAAAATATTTTTCCTTTTTTTCCTCTCATATAAATTCAAGACCCGTAATTCTTTTCAAAAATGGTATGTATGTTTCTTATTCCTCCATAATCCATGTACGGTTTTGTTTGACATTTCTGTCGTAACAGGTTCCAAGACACAAATCTGCGGTTTTGTTCCTCATTTTATGTTGGAATACGAACATATTATAGTTTAGATATACGACAGTTTTCTATACTGCAGCGCACATATATTTCTCAATGTTTCAGGCTTTCAATTTTTTTCTCAATAGTGGAATATGTCTTTTTACTGACAATATAATTTTCTGGAAAAAGAACTTATGGGGTGTAGTATTTCTCGATTATCTTTCTGTAATAATATCGCTCCAATACCTGTGTCACTGACATCTACTGCTAAATATGATTTCTTAAATTTAGGGTAAGTAATATTATTTATGCATTTCTTTAGGATGTGCGTTGTGGTGCAGTAGATATCAACACGGGGCGACAAATCGGGGAGCCGAGTTTGAATTCCATTTGAATTCCTTAAATTCACTGACGTACAAATACCCTTGGGAAAGATAACAATCTGTTTCTTCCCTCCAGTTATGGGTTAAATAATAGAACAGATTGGTGTCTATAGCCTTGGCTGGCAACCGGTCTACCGCAGAATGTAATGGTAACCTTCTTTGATATAATCTTCTGCCCAGTCAGTCATTTCTCTTTTGAGACATGATTGCCCGAAGCGTGTATCACGTATGGCACTCAACTCATCGTATGTTGGTTCCGAGTATAACATTACCTTGATTAAATCTAAGGTTCTTCGTCATTCATCCGTCCAGTTAAATTTATTTATTTTCTTCAGTAGGTTGGTTAGCGGATTCACAATCCCTAAAAATTTTTACAATCTTCTATAATATCCGACCATACGTAGAAAGCATCGTACATCTCTAGTATTCCATGGTATCAAATAAATTTTTATAAAGTTATTTTTTTTAATTTTATAATTTTCACTTTTAGGTCTTGGGGTGATATCCTCCCATATATAATCGCATGACCCAAATATTCAACTTTTGTCTGGC
The DNA here is from genome assembly GCA_037127315.1 of Ascarosepion bandense. Taxonomy (NCBI): domain Eukaryota; kingdom Metazoa; phylum Mollusca; class Cephalopoda; order Sepiida; family Sepiidae; genus Ascarosepion; species Ascarosepion bandense. The sequence continues at coordinate 1,239,885 of JBBBDQ010001268.1, read as the reverse complement.
GGAATTCTGTCTTGACCAAATTTATCGTCAGATTCGCTTCTTCTATTCTAGCAAACACTTTTTTTAATGTAGTTACGTGGCTCTCTTAAGTGTCATTATAAATTATATCATCCACGTATGAGTCGACACCTTTAACGTTTCCTGGATATTGAAATCTCATTCTTGAAACTGGTTTTCATTCCAAAGATGACACAATATCAGTAACTGTTTTTAGTGTGACCAAAGCTTATATACTCTTAACCTCTTCTGTCAAAAGAAACAGTCCAATATCCCTTCAATAAATCACATTTAGTGATGTATTTTGCCCTTTCTATTCATCCTATACAGTCCTCAACTCTCAGCCTTGAATTTATATCTGTTTACTCTTCTGTAATCTGTGCAGAATCTAATCGAACAGTTTGGTTTGTCTACGGGTACATACGGTAACGCCCATTCTCTGTGGCTAGAGTCAATTATTCTGTTCGCTAACATATACTCAATTTCCATTTCGATTAACTCTGATCTCTTACGGATCATTCATTATGGTATTTGTTTATGGGAGTCGCTTAACCCACATCGACGTTAAGTTGTGTGATAGCTGATTGCCTCTGCGTTTCAGACAATAATCCCTCATAAGTACGTATGAGACTCACTATCTCTTTCTTCTCTTCTGTAGGTAGGTGTTCTAAATTTTCTTCAAAGTTGTTATGTATCTATGAGTTCCTTAATCGATGTAACAGGGATTGTTTGCTACTTAAGTTCTGTGGGCCTTATACAAATGCTGATTTTTCTGGTTGGCTGATTGCTAAATTCGTCCCCTATTTGGAACTGTCGTTTTGCTGTTTTCCTCTTATAGTGCACCATTTTCTTTTGAGCTACCCACTAATTCAATTCTCAATATTTCATTGAATTTGTTTCTGATTTTTGACAGATAGTCGGACAAAGTTTGTGTAATGGTCGACCTTGTATGTATTTGCCCTTAATCAAACGTAGTAGTGTTGTGGCCTGTTAGAGCCAGGAAGAAAGATACGGAAACAAGAAGTTAGATTGAACCAGTGTATTAGAATAACAGAACATATATACAAAGTAAGAGAGGTAATAGTCAGCAGATCGAAGTGCACGTCAAGTTACACTGCGTCTCGAATGCCTCCCGACTTCCTCACGACTGCTTCGCGACTGCCTCACGACTACTTCACGACTGACTCATGACTGTCTCACGACTGCTTCACAATTGCCTCCCCGGAAATCACTCAGGTTAGTATTTATTAAATAAGGACAAGGTTCATTTCCTGTAAATATAGCACCGTAACAAGTGGGTCTCTCATTTAATGCCCAAATATAATTTTACATGAGCTAAGACCTAGTGATTCTTGTCCGGCTTATCGTACAGCAAATATTAAAAATGGTAAACTTTCATCTCAATCTTTTTGTTGATCCATGCAATATATCTTCATTGTAGTTTGAGTGTGAAATAGAACCACTTTAGTGCTCCCTGTGTTTGAGGCACTTAACTGAATAGATTTAATTTCCAACGCATTTATCGCCTGCTGAAACATTTTCAAATTTCCTGTAAATATAGCACCGTAACAATTGGGTCTCTCATTTAATGCCCAAATATAATTTTACATGAGCTAAGACCTAGTGATTCTTGTCCGGCTTATTGTACAGCAAATATTAAAAATGGTAAACTTTCATCTCAATCTTTTTGTTGATCCATGCAATATATCTTCATTGGAGTTTGAGTGTGAAATAGAACCACTTTAGTGTTCCCTGTGTTTGAGGCACTTAACTGAATAGATTTAATTTCCAACGCATTTATCGCCTGCTGAAACAATTTCAAATTAAGATTCGACATTTCATCGGTTTAAATTTTTTCTAGGTAATTCCAATTTAGTGAAACAACTACTCATAATGGTATCAGGGAATCTCAACGTGGCACATAAGGTAGTGAGTATATATTTATTTCCCTTCTTTGTCTTCGGTAATGGTCTAACACATCCTACTCTGATTCGACTAAAGTGTTCCTCCAACGTGGTTATGGGTTGCAATGGAGGCCACAGATATTTTCATATTTGGCTTTCCCATAATTTGACATGTGAGGCACGTTTTACAAAATATGATCATATCGCGTCTTAATCCCGACTAATAAAAGTGCTGTGATATCTTTGCACATGTTTCATTGATACCTAAATATTCTGCTAATGGAATCTCATGGCGGTTCTCAAAATTACGCCCCGATATTTTCTGCGTAATATAATTGCACGTGCATTACCCTGTCTTCTTCGTCTGAAATCTCTTAGGTTTCTATTTTGTCATAAAGACTGCTGTTTGAATATAAGATTGTGGAAAGTTTTTTTTTTTTCATCTTTTCTTTAAGCTATTCTGATATATTCTCGCAATTCTGCATGGTTCCTTTGAGTTATAATCAGGCCTTTCTTTTCTATGGAACTTTCCAATATGGCGTTTCCCAATTTTTTCCCGTTATTTGATCTATTCCTTGTCTCTTCTTTGTTAATCTTCCTTCTAGATCGGGTTATATCTCCTGTTGCTGCATTTATCTCATTGTCGTCTTTTCTTCGGTTTCTTCCTTGAGTCGGCCAGGTTACTTCCTTGGATTACCACTTCGTTTTTATTTTTTTCCTCTAAGTCATTCCCTAACAACATATCTGCCCCAGGCATTAGTAGTTCGTCAATATCTACGATTAACACTACATAAAAAATTATTTCCGATTGCAAATTTACTTTGTGTAGAGGAATAACTCTCAGTCGATTCATTATACCTCTAATATTCACTCGTTTTTTTATCGTTGACTTCTATTCTGCTGGTAAACTTCTTTTTGTTAGGAGTGATTGTGAATCTTCCGTATCTCTCAGAATTATTTATCGTTTACGTGCATCAACCTTCCTAACGATATAAACGGTTTACATCTTGCCTGCTTTATAGAATATACATCTTATGTTTTTTGTTAGACGACATGGTACTGACTTCATTATATTGCTTTTCCTTGAAATTAATAGCTAGGCGTTCAGTTTTGTGACATCGGTAGCATCTGATATCATTAATAACATGTCCTTGTGAAAGATTGCTTTTTCCTCGTCCTTGTTTTTTTCTCTTCTATTTATATAAGTTTTTGTGTTCTCTCTGTTGTTCTAGTGGTTCGTTTTCATTCGCATCTTACGTTATTTAGCGTATATTCATCTGCTAATGTTGCTAGTTTGTAGCTGCTTTCCATTCTCTTTCATCTAGGTATAATTTCTGCTCTTCCGGTAATCTGTTTTTAAATTCTTCTTTTAGTATCATCTGCTTCAACTTATCGAAGTCTTTTGCTATCGCATTCGCTCGGCTCATTCGTTGGAAGCTTGCTTCATTTTGACGTAAATAGACGGTTTAAGTTTGTGATTATGTTTTCTTAAATTGTATAAATATCTGTCTGCATGCCTCCGGTACAAGTTCATAATTTTACAATATTCTTTAATAACTCGTAATCTGTGAATTGTTCTTTGACAGATTAGTGTAGGCTTGTGTTTTTTTTTAAATCATTTCACCCAAAGCAAAGCACTTTCACTGCTACTGGTGCGCAGGGGTTACATAGGAGAAAAGTGATGAGAAAAAGAGACATATTATAGAAGAGTCAGGAAGTGGGTACGAGAAGGGTGAGAATATTGATGTGATGGGAGTGGAGTGGAAGGAGAAAAGAGCATGAGAGAAATGGTGTGAGTCACTGAAATGATTATTGACATTACATTTAAATTCTTGGAGATTGTACCTGTCAGGGAAGCAAGTATAAAAATAGAATTCCGCGTGCGAAAATGTAAGAAAAAAAGCTGTTGGAGTAGAAGTTACATTTACATTTTATTAGTTTCCCTGTCAAAGGATTGGACCTAGTTGATAGTCTAGTAGCTCGTGTAAATTCATACCTGCAGGGCACAAGTGGGTTATGTTCATCGGCGTTAAAAGGCTTAACATTATTTGTAGCAGAGACACAGAAAAGCCACATTAAGCCGGTCAGAAAGCGAATGCAGCTAAGTTGCCAAGTCAGGATCGATCACATTACAGATATTCCGTAAAATTTTATCAAGAACCCCGTAGTAAATAGCAGGGTCACTCGATCAGATGTGGCAGCAATATTCAATACACGGTCGGATTTCGGCATTCCTGCTCAAATTTCCTTTGAGGCCATGAATTTCTCGGTTACTTTAAACTGATGAGAGTCTTCTCAAAATGTGAGAAATAGTCGTCTACTTCCTCCTCTGTGGTACAGTGGATATCGGCTCAGAACGAGAAATCAGGGAGCCGCGTTCGAATTCCAGTTGAATCCATTGTATTCACTTACGCGCAAATACGCTTGTGAAAGGTATTAATCCGTCTCTTCCTTCCAGTTATGGGTTAAATAGCAGGACAGATTGGGTTCTATAGCCTTGGTCGGCAACCAGTCTACCGCAGAAAGCAATGGCAACCTACTGCGGGATCATCTTCTGCCCAGTCAGTCATGTCTCTTTCGAGACATGATGCTTAAGCGTGTATCATGCATGGCTCTTAACTGACTGACTTCCTCCTCTCTGAACCACGGCACAAAGTTTATATGTTTAGTTATGTCAAAACTTTTATGCCTTACTATTTCTTCGTCTGTATTCGTCATAACTTTTCACATTCTGAATCTATGTGCATTCTGGTCTTTTCTATTTCAGCTCGACCCATAATTTTTGCCTTTTCTAGCAGCAGCCGCGTTTTTTAATTCACGCGTATTGGCGGCCAACTGATTTAGTGAATCTTTTTCAAAAACATTATTGTCGACCATATATTCTGTTATTTTTCAGATTATTCCTCCTCTTCTCGTGTATCTCATCACTACATATTAATGGCTTTGTTGTATAGCCAAAGCGTACCATTTTTCAACCGTAGGATTTTTTCTTTTGTCGCTTATGTTAGGAATACCACGATTACCGACATGCTTATTTTCTTTATATATATATATATATATATATATATATATATATTCTCCACTCCTCTATTTACTTTTCCTCATTCATTTATGTTTCGGTCCCAGACGAACTCGGAATTTTGTTAAGAATCTTTGGTTAGCTCCTGACTATATCTTAAAGATGCGAACTTCAATTTCAGTGAATTCCTCTACTTAGACTCGGATTTTAATGGAAGGAAAATAAAAATAATAGTCTGGCTTGGCTCAGGTTCTGTTTGTAATACAATGTTGATGTCGACGACCATTAAAAAAACATAAGCGAGAAAATAAATGACTGACTCAGCCACAATATAATGAAATATCTAATGAACCTTTGAATAGAAAGAAAATTTTGAATTTGAAATATACATACGATTTAAACGAATTTTGTGGGATAGTTTGAAAAGGATGTATTCTGTGCTGTACTTTGTATGCAATCGATATAAAGATATACTTGTGTTTGAGGAAAAGAAATATAATGTCTTAAAGATAACGTGTGTCAGCTTCATATGACCATCAAATGTTATCCAACTTCGATTATAAATATAACAATGGTCTTACTTGCATATAACTTTTCTTAGACTTCAAGTGGAAAGGTAAATATCTTTCCGGAGAGACGATAACTTCAAATGGAAGGCAATATTCTCATTTGAAGTTATTAAAGCCGAAGGTCGATTTGTCTGGTTTCTCTCCATCTCTTGAACAAGATTCCCATTGTACGTCTGAAAAAATTCCGTTCCGTTTATTCCCACAAATTTGCGTTTTTGTTTGTTTTGTTTTTTTTAGCCATCACGTGAGTAAAAGGGTCTCTGGTTTCTAATTCACGGGTGACCGTGTCTTGACTTCTTCGCCCATCGCCGGTAAATCAGTTCCTAATATTATCATCCCTCAGCTTAGTGTGGAAAGGGGAAGTTATCTTGTCCTTATTTATCTCTCTGCCTAACAATATAAATATATTTATGAAAAGAAACGAGAGATTTGATCAAATAGCTAATGTATTTCGCCAGATCAAAATCAAAAGAGTTAATAGTATAGAAGTGTGTATTTCTCCTTGTTTAAATAAATAAAGTAACTTAAATAAATAATGTAACTTGTTTAAATAAATAATGCCACATGTTTACTTTCCTTATTTGAAATTTTGTCAGGATTTCAGTATTCTATTTTAATAATACACACACAGTCATCCGCAGGTTGAGGCATCCGATTACCCTTAGCCCGGATTTAAACCCAACCGAATTGTCATCAGTCAGTGATTTTAACTCTGAGCTATGAGCGCTCGATAAAAGAAGACAGACTTTTAGCGTGTGATATACCATGAAAAACTACATGTTTACAATGTATTTCACACATAGCTAAGAGTGCATATCAATCATAGCTAAGAGTGCACAAATTCATTACTGAATGAACGATGCGTAGATGCTAGAGTTCTGTTTTTTCAAAGTCTATCTTTCTTCCAGAGTGCTCAATCAGGGTGTGAGAGCTTAAATAGACAACGTCAGACATATCTGTTTTGCTCTATCACAGTTCATCAGTACGGTTAGACATCCGACTGCTTTTAGCCAGGATTGAAATCCGACCTAATTGTCATCAGTCGGCGGCTCTATCTCTGAGTTATGAGCAGACTTTCAACGTGTAATATACCATGTAAATATACGCCAATAATTAAGAGTGTCCTAATTCATTACTGAATGAACACTAAATCAGGAGAGAGAGATATTAAATGCATATCATATAAATGAGAAGCAGGTCAATTCGTACGAAGAACGTAAAACTCGATTTGCAACGATAGTCATCCTTTCATAGGATCTAAATTGGTAAATGTTTTGACAAAGTCTTGGTAATCCCGGCTTCTAGCACTTTACTGAGTTGATAGATTTTCTTTTAGACATTTTTCGTCTTTCTTTTTTTTTCAGTATGGTAGTTTTTTTTCGAGGTTGTATCTCCATAAGAGATTTAAATTTTGTCGAGTTATCTGTTGATTCCATCAACGATTTGGATTCGCTTTTGCTATTAACACCTCTGATTTCTCGATTCCTTGATACGATCAGTTTCTTAAGAAGGAATATACTATCTATCTGATTGTGTTGGGTGTTTATGTCCGTGAACAACTCCCTAAGGTTATGAACTTCCCACTTCAATCCCCAGATCATTCTGACTTGTGTCTACGTCTCGCTCTATTAAACTCAGTTATCTATATCTTCTTTCACTACTGATCCCCTTCCTCTCAGAACTATTGCCTACTAAATAATATCACTGATACAAAAGACAAGGCTTTTTAAAATACATCCGTTTGCAAATATATTTGTTTTCGATGAACTTAATGCTCATCATGCTAAGTGGCTTAAACACTATGCTTCACAATCACTCAAATTCACACGCAAGTGTTGGATTTCTCTACTCGTTTCCCCTGTAACACTCAAGAACATTATTCTCTCCTAGATGTATAATTTAATTTCATCCCTGACTTATGTCATCTTATGCAATTCTGTCCTTTTTTCAACTCTGATCTTACGATGGTTTCGGCAAACAATTGGTTCTGAAAATTATTCTTTACAACTACACATATTAAATATATTAAGACAAGAAAAACATCCAAAATTGGCCAACAGGTGGGGTTTAAACTTCATGTTTCTTTGGCCACCAGGCAAAAAAAGAAAAAAAAAAGGCAAAAGATGGCATGCGTACACAACGCGCCACATTCAACATACATTGTTCCTTCGTAATTTCATTTATTTCTTGGAAAGTAATTTCAATCGTAAAAAGAAAATATATCTTTGGACGACATAAAACTACACATTGGCGCATCTACTTCAAAATAATAGTTCTACAAAATATATTAAACGGAGCAAAAATTAGATCTTCTACGAGAAAAATGTCAACACTGAATTTAAAATAATTTGAATAAGTTTTCATTAATAAAGTCTTTCAGAATTACTTCTTTGTTGAACATATTAGACGAGTTACTGAAAATATTAACATACACCAAAAAGAAGAAAATACTTCTTCAAATATCCTGAAACATATCAAACTTTTATATGGTTATCAAATACATTCTATCTGTAAGATAGATGACAAAAAATAATATGTTCTAATATATTCCGCACAGATCTCATTAAAAGTTAAACTAATTATTTACTATATTAAATTTAATACAAACAACTTAACCGTCGGTACTAACTCTTTCTAATCAAATAGTGCACAGTACAATATTATATTTCAGTTTGGGAGGGTATATTCTATATGTTAGTCACATGAAACCACGCTACCTAGAAGGTTCATTACATACGCCCGATTCATTATCAGTTGTCTAATATTTAACGAATATTATTATCAACATTCAAGATATAGATAAATATTAATGTTGTGCACACATGCAATCTCTGCCATGAAAATAAACAAAACTCAAATTCTCGAAGCCGTCTTTATCAAAAAATCAAAACCGACACTAAACAAAAGAAATTATGAATATATTAAAAATGTTCTAAAATGCCTAATGTCTTGCTACAATATGTATGTTGTAATTTTTGAAGAACATACAATTTTCATTATCGATACCACAATAATTATTCCTCAAAAACGTATGAATTTGTACGAGATACTAGATTAGCAAATAGGTCCTACCATTTTACAGTGAAACAGATAAGATGTAACCGCAATTTCTACTCCAACAGCTTCTTTTCTCGCACTTCCAACCTGTGGAATTCCCTTCATTATACTTGCTTCCCCGACAGCTACAATCCTTAGGAGTTTAAATGTAAGGTCAATAGACACCTCTTAACACACTAACTTGCATCTATTCTCTCAAACACTCTCACTATCTACCCAACCCTTATTCTCGGTATCCTTATCCGTCTATCACCCTTCTTCTGATATTTCCTATATCTAACCACTCTTTCTCATCACTTTCACTTTGGTAAACCCCTAACCTCTCTTTCACATCACTTTCCTCTATGTAACCCCTAAACACTCTTTCGCATCACTTTTCCCTATGTAACCCCCTAACCACTCTTTCTTATCACTTTCCCCTATGTAACCCCCAACCAATCTTTCTCATCACTTTCCCCTATGTAACCCCCCTGCGCAACAGTGGCTGTGAAATGCCTTGATTGGGGCGAAATGATTAAAAATAAATATCCTTTTCTCATGCTCCTTTCTCCACTCTCATCAGTATTCTCATACTTCTCTTACCAACTTTCTGACACGTCCTATAACCTGTCACTCTTACACATAGTTTTCCTTCTATGTAACCCCCTGCAAAACAGTTGCAGTAAACTATATTGCTGGGGTCGATATGAATTATTGTATGAATCAGATCGATTTCGTTTATTCCATTGGTTATTAACAAAGAATTTTTTACTTCAATATGTTTATGTACATTTTCATATGTGTGCATCTAGTATGATGAGAACTCGTATTCTTTTTCGAAACACGCTAAGATAATTGTGGGCAGTTTTTTTACACTTGAAACACAGGACAAAATACTAGTACGAATACCAGAAAAAAGCTTTGACAAAAAAAGCATTGGTGACTAAATACATAATTATATATATATATATATATATATATATATATATATATATAAACATGTTTTCATTTAGAGATAAGAAAAATAAAAATGTTCGATAATTTTCGACTTTTCAACTGCTTTCAGCCTGTTCACAGGCCATTTTCAAGGATAATATTTTCTAGTGATTTTTATGTCTTCATATTTTAATGTAATGTAATTTTTTTCAGTTTTAGTGTTTTTTTTTTAAAAAGGAGAGTACTTTAAAGCTGTCAAGTGATGCCTCCGACGGACATCATGTGAGCGTCTGTCTATTTTTAACTGGCGAAAATTCCATTTTCACTGATAAATTCAGTAATGTTGAAGAAAATTGTTTGACATATAGTACATCTCTTATAGCGAGGTCTATTCGATATTTTGAATTAAATCATGTTTTTCGTG